>QGMJ01000122.1:0-55593 GCA_007821545.1 Lachnellula subtilissima | reverse complement strand
AGCCATCCCATGGCCAATTCCAGAATCTCACATCCACCCAATCCATCTTCTCCCCCTCCCCCTCACTCCCGTCATCACCATCAACTATCACCCACCCCAAAATCCCCCTCAAACACCCCCTCACAGCCGCCCTCCTCTTCCCATACACCTCCCGCACCGCATCGTCCCTCCCCACTCTACACCCCACAGCCGCCCTCTCCAGTTCTCCCCGCCAAGGCAACCACCCCGAAAGCCCCACAAACCCCAATACACCCGGTACAAAGCCCCCCAACATCAACATGCTAACCATAGCAGCACCCTGACTAAAACCCCCTACTATTACCCTCTTCCCTACTGCCCCATCCCCAGCTCCAATCATACTGCCACATCCTCCTTCTCTTTCATCTCGATGATTGAGAAGTTCCATTTCCCGCTCAACCAACCCCCCCAAATACCCAGCCGACTCCCTAACCCCCTCTCTCACTCCCAGCCCATCTTTCCCCACCGTCCGGTCTGCAAACGAATGAACGTCGAACCAAGCATGGCTCTCGCGGCCCCCGAATACAGTCGTAGGCCGTAAACGCCCGGTTGGGAAGATGATTTTAGTTCCGGGTAGAAGAGAGGTGAGAGTTTGGGCTTTTATTTGTATTTCAGGGTTTACGGGCAATGGTGATGGGGGATCTGACAAGGATATGGATACGGGAATGCATATAGAGAGCAGGGCGGACGCTATTTCTGGACCTGATGTCGAGGTGCCATGGAGGAGGATTAATGTTGTGGTGTGCGTGGAAGATGGGGGGATTATGTAGGGTTCTGGATATGGGGATATGGATGTTGAGGCGGTGGCAGGGGCGGAGATGGATGCAGAGGCGGAGGTGGAGGCCATTCTTTGGAGAACTGTCACTTGTTGGTTTGTATGTTTCTTTGTTGGAGATGGTATGGAGATTGGTAGATATGGCTCCTACTGTACTATATTGCAATATATGCTCCGAGATCGGCTGCGGGGTAAGTATGTTTGCTGGGCACTGGAAAGTACTGTAACGTGGTCAAGTTGTATTTGCTGGTTGGGGAACTGCTTGGAATGTGAATGGTCTCGATAACTGAAGAATGACAATGCGTTGCAATGGGGGCACGGATTTTGGGACTCATCGCTCTTTATTCCCATAAAGCTATCGAGTACCAGTACAGCAAGTAGTAGCTAATGACTCACTGTTCGCATCACCTTATACGCAACCTCCAACCACATCCTTTTAGCAAGGCCATTTTAGTGCGTCGGGTTGATATATATCTTCACTTCAACCTCATTACTCCATCCACTCACCAGCTTGAGTTCTTTCCACGCCGTCTCGACATCTATGTTGAGAACATGCTCGTCGGCTTCACTGATAGTGATGGTGTGGACCGGTATGGGCTTTCCGAGGATCGTAATCATGAGCTTGTCCTTCCAAGAAATTGTGGGTAGAGTAGAGATGTAAATGCCTGCGACTAGTTAGCATAAAAGCACTAGGAAGGGCGAAGAACACTTACCAAGAACACCAAGCGCTTTCAGATTAGTATCAATGACAATCTTCTCATTCTCCAACTTCGTAATATTGTTATCCACAACCGCCGCAGCACCCGCCATCTTCCCCAACAGGCCCATGTTCGCAATCCATGTCGTTTCATTCTTCTTTTCGTCCATGAACCCTCGAATTGGATATGCAGACAGGATATCATATCCTCGAATATCCAGGGATACGTGGACAAGAGCCGATGCGTCGACGACTTGTAGAGGCCTGGTCACAAGCCCGCTTGAGTGGGCGCGGACAACGTAGTATTGTGCCTCGACAACGCCCGGGAATTTGGAGAGAGGAATGAGCTCGCTCAGAGGGCGTCCGGAGACATTGAAGAATCCAATGATTCCTGTTCCTGTGACTGCTGCACCTGTGCATGTATGAGCTATGTTAAAATGTATCCCAGTTACAAGAACTTACCGTGATACGTGCCAACTAGTAGCAATTGGTCATCATCATATCCATTGTACGGATCCAAACTCTTGCCAATAATGCTAGGTCTGAAAATAACAGTCTTTCCCCGCACAGTAGGGCCAGTCATCTGCCCAATGAGATCAAGATCATGTTCGCCAGGAACATCAGTAATGTAGATCGGGCCGCCACTAACACATCTAGCAGCCGCATGAAAACCAGAGTAATCATGAACAGTTTGAAACATGTCCCAATCAGGTATCAGATTCAAATGTTGGGTGAAAAGGGCATTGTGTGCATTGGTGAAGATATGCCATGGATGACTGGTTGGGATCTCGGGGAAGAAGTCATCGGAATTTCGGACCAGAACTGGTGGTTTATTCTGCGGAAGCTGTGAATGAAAGAGAATCTGTGGCGTTTGTGACATGCAGGAAATTGCTTTTACGCTGAAATGTCGAAGGGTAGAGACGGTCCAGGCATCGAGGTATGTGGGTATTAAATCTCGACGAGCTTTCGCGGAGACGAAAGTATCGAGCATGAATTGAGCACTAGAAAGGTCAGCTAAAGCTCGCGAGAATATGAAAGAGACGTACTCTGTTTTAACGGCATCGACACCACACGAAGCAAGGAAGCTATAAAAGTCGTCGTAAAACTTTGAGACATCTTCTTTATCGACGACGGTCATTTTACCACCTAGCGGAAGATTTCTTCGTTGACCGTCTTCCCGAATAACCTCGATGGTTTTGTATGTCTTGGCTATCTTCCCCTCGGGCGCCAAACCACCCCAGTATCCTAAAATAGCATGCCACACAGCTATATGTTGAACACTCGGTAACTTTTCTCTGATTTTAGTCACAACACCTTTGAGGCCATTCGGGAAAGCTTCTCTCTCAGCCTCGAATTCGTCCCAGCCGTGCTGGAACTGACCGTGGCCTCGGTAGTCAATTGCCTGCCAATTATCATCAATGATAAAGTTCGTGACATTGATGTTGTTCTCTTTCAAGACTTCTGCAGCTTTGACAACTTTGTCTTCAGTAAGTCGTTGCCCCAGGGCGTTCCAAGTGCCTTCACAAATTTAGCGACGAGATGATGGAGACTGGAGGGGAACCCACAATAAGTCAGCCCATCATACCAATTTTCAGCCCAAACCTTTGTAGTTTCATCGTCCTCGTTCAAAGCGGCGATTTCCTTTTGCTGTTCGGCACTGGCAGTTGGTCCCGCTGCTACGATATCTCGCGCATGGTACATTACTGCAGCATTGGCGGACTCGAAGTCATCGCCCAGGCCAACTAGCACACGTCCAACTGTGTCTTCTGGACTATCATTACGGATCTAGGATTGATTAGTCGGTTTGCGAAGTAGGATTCAAAAAGGGAACGCACACGTAAGACGACGTTTCCATCACTGTCATTCGTGAACAGAGTCATGACATCTCCCACGCCACTGATACCCATCAAGACCAAATGTTTTCCAGTCACACTCAGGAAAGAGCACATCACTGCTTCTTTATCCAAGCCGAAGTTTGACTTTCCTTGCCTCGGTGCTAACCATGGAGACCAGATTCGAATGAGTGCAAACCATCTTGGAATTATCAGTAAGAAGTATGAGAATATCATATGACCGAGATGACAGAGACTTAGGTGCTTAAGGACACACATAACCCACATTTCGGCTTACCTTAAAAATTTCCCATTTCCCCAAGGAAGACCAAATTTGATATCCTTAAAGGTAGATTTCTCCCCGTCAGCCGCCGCAATAGAAGCATCCACAGACCAAAGAGTAGTCCCCGGAGACTGGCTTCGGTAGTTTTTTGCTTTCAACTCGGGATTTAGTCCCTCGACATAGTCTCCCAAATTACTTGAGAGTGCATCTTGACTCGTGACCGACTTCAACATGACAATCCCATCTTGAGTTCCCTGATGATCTCTTACCCATTTCCACGATTGTTCTGAACTGCTTCGAAATTTGATACTGAAATTTGTTGGAAGGTGAATGGCAAGTGGGGTGGTGAAGTAGAGTTTTGTAAGAGCACTTCCAAAGTGGGTATTTAATTTTTGAAGAGCCGTAGGTTGAGATGAAGCGTTCTTTAAAGGGTCCATAGGAACTTCTCGCCATTCCTTGCCCGCGGAATGCCACAATGACAGCTGCCATGGATCTTCAGCCCGGCTCTCGTCGATCTCGAGGAGAGCCGTAAAGACAGTAGTATGGTTGTCAATCTGGGTCACCTGACCCAAGGCCGGGAAGGTAGAGATATATGCCTTCATGCTGGGATGATCTGCGGCGGTAAGAGGTTTCTGCTTGGGGATGTACTTGGCCTGGAAGACCTCGTTGCCGTCTGCCCCAGATATGAAGGTTTCTTCTGTCATTGTGTAAGGAAGATGCGGGGAAGAGAAGTACGAAGGGGAGATAGGTAGCGACAAAGGTAGCAACAAACTAGACGCGGAAAGAAGGAGACATACAAATAGAAAATAGAAAATAGAAAATCGAGTATACGGAGCAGACGAGAAGAAGAAGTTATATATTCCCTGCCAACACAGAGGCGTGACAAGTGACAAGTGTGCTACATGTACATCTACCGGTAGTGCATGTCATTGCTGCATCGATCCATACAACAGATCCATACATTGGCTTAGCTTAGGTAATGTCCAGGAACCATGTCGGCCGACCAAATCGAGGGGCAATAGCATCGTCACGTGTAGCTGCGCATATGCAGCATATATGGCTGGAACGGGAAAACATTGTTCCCACATCCATGCATTTCGTGTTTCCTGACCTTTTTTTGCTGCCATCAGAGCAGATCAAAAGCTTCACCAATTCCTCATTTAGACGTCTCGCAGATAGACATCTCCTGCCCCTCGCTTGTATTATTCTCACCCCTTATTCATGTACTTATAGTCAGCTTTTCTGCCGCCAGCATGGCATCACGTTCCTTATTACGAAGTTCCACGCGACCAGACCTCTATGTCTGCGCCAGATGCGCATTTCGAGCAGCGCAACCGCCCGCGAGAAGCCCAAAACGATGCATTTCTACCTCGTTCCTCAAGAAAGTCGAGGCGGGCGAGGTGAAGTGGCAGGAACAAGCTATTGAGGTGCAGACCGGGAAGCGGAAGAGCATGTTGACTATCTTGGAAGAGAGAGGTCTGATACAGGCAATTACAGGGTAGGATTTGGGTTCTCCGATGCATGTCTTTTCCTGTTAATTACTTTTAGGACTCGCGATGCTGCAGACAAACGGTTGACGGATGAAAGGCTCGGTGCCTATGTCGGAATCGACCCTACCGCCTCTTCATTACACGTTGGACATCTGCTGCCTTTCATGTCCCTCTTCTGGATGTATTTTCATGGATATCAGTCAGTCGTGCTACTTGGGGGAGCAACTGCGAAGATTGGGGATCCGTCTGATCGATTGACAACTCGAGAAAAGGAACATTCATCCACCAGAACAGCGAATATGGTCAACATGCACTACCAGTTGAAGAAGCTGTGGGGGAACATCCACGCATATGGGCAAAACTACGGATTCTATGAAGGCAAGGACTTTAACCATCAAAGGGCCTTGCTTAACAATAATGCTTGGTGGAACAAAATGCCCATGTTGGAAGTCCTGCAGGTTTTGGGGCCTGGCATGCGCATGGGGCCTATGCTGGCAAAGGATACGTTAGTTGCTATTCCATCTGCACCAGTTCATATGCTAAATTAGGCAGTGTGAAAAACAAGATGGAAAAAGGGGATGGCATGTCCTTCGCCGAATTTACATACCCCATAATGCAAGCCTGGGATTGGTGGCATCTGTATAACACAAAAGGAGTACAGGTACAAATTGGGGGGGCAGATCAATATGGCAATATCACAGCTGGTATCGACGCAGTCAAATACATTTCCAAGAACCACCCTGATCCAGTAGTTCGATCCAACGTGGCGCCATTAGGAGACCCTTTCGGCTTCACCGTTCCACTCCTCACTACCTCCTCCGGCGCAAAATTTGGAAAGAGCGCCGGAAACGCCATCTGGCTTGACCGCGAGTTAACAAGCACCTTTGAACTATACGGCTACTTCCTCCGAACCTCCGACGCAGACGTCGGAAAATATCTCAAGCTCTTCACGTTCATGCCCATCGAACAAATCGATACCCTCGTCCAAGAACACCAGGCAGAACCCTCCCTCCGCAAAGCCCAACACACCCTCGCTCGCGAAATCGTCGAAATCGTGCACGTGCCCACGAAGCGAAGATAGCACAAGAACAGCACCGCTTCCTGTTCCGGAAAAAGCCAGAAGAACCTGCAATACTCGAAGTAGAGGTAGATGCTGCCAGCCGTGCGGGCTACATGACGCTGAATAACCGTCCGAATGTCAATATTCAGCTCCCAGCTTCCGTTGTACACAATCTCAGTATACCACGTATCTTATATGCGTGCGGACTAGCATCATCGACATCAGATGGTACGCGACTGGTACAACAAAATGCTGCTTTTATAGGGGGCATGAATCATAAAAAGGACAAGGTGCCCATGATGGACGGCTCGGTGAACTGGACGCGTGTCAAACCCTGGGCTGTTGCCGACACGGCGAAATACATCCTTCACGGCGATTTACTCATGTTTAGAAAAGGAAAGCACAATATCAGGGTCATCCAAATCGTGCCAGACGAGGAATACGATGCAAGTGGCAAGAGTTACCCAGGCATGAAAATGAAGCTTGGACCGCTGAGTATGCTCGATAAGAGGAGCCAGAAGGCGAGAGAGAATCTGGAATCTCATAGGGGTAGATGGGAGGGGCATGATGAACCATCGAGCGAGGACGAGATTGTGGCTCTGGATGAGCTAGCGGACGATGGAACCGAATTCCGCGGTTCACGGTAGGCTGTAATATGACAAATGGTTGACATGTGGATCATGTAGGATAACATTGAGTTGTATGAACATAATAACTGTAGTATAGGAAATCTAAAACATCCCACTTGGGTCCGGCGTCCAAGACATGACTTGAGTTGTAATATCTAGAAGGAATCTTGTCCGCTTCGAGGTAATTACTCCTAATGCTTGTCCTGTCTGTTTATGCTTAAGTTTATCACCAAACATGGTACTGCACCATTCAGGAAGCAGTGTCTATCTTAACTGAAGGTTTTGGTTGAATTCGTGAATTTTTAAATTGTGATCATCTGTACAGAGTACAAAGTATATGCTATCCTATTCCGTCCACTCGTTTTTCTTCCTCCAGATATCATAACATGTCTCGTTCAATCTCCTCTTCGTACTCGTATTCTTGATTCCACAATCCTTCATCCAGCTCCTCCTGCTCCTCAGCTCTAGTCATATTCTCAGCCTTCCGCTTCCTTTCTAACTCAGAAACTTCCTTCTGGGTTCGGAAAGGGTGTAAACCTTTATCCCAACGTCTCTGCTCGACATCAGACAACGGCTTGAAGACCGAAGCTGGTCTTTTCTTAGCCTCTTCTGCCCCTTGCAAATCTCCAGCAAGCTTCAGATCCTGGATGGCTTTTATCTTCGCGCTACGAGCCGCTTTCAGTCGACGCGGTTTGAGCGTCAAAGACAGCATCTTGTACTCCTCTTGCGTCGTGGGCTGGAAGTTTTCATCGAGTTCCAATTCGTCGTCGCGTGCAATGATCATATCGGGCCGGTAGCCCTGGATGAGCATAAATTTGTTCACTTCAGCTCTTTGATCCGTTGCCGCTTTCGCGGTCTTCACGGCGGCTTTCTTGGCCATAACCTCTTCTTTCTCAGGGCCTTCCTCCATGAACTTGACGGTCTGCTTGAGCATCGTTGCGTCGCTCTTGTTGTACTGCACCCAAGCACCACGGTCGCCAGTGATGTGCTGGACAGCGTGTGATACGACCGCTGCCTCCATGTATATGAAATCACCACGCTGGAATGGAAGCTTAACGCCGACTTCCGGCAAGCAGAAGTCACCGCCGACGAACTCGCCCCAACATGTTTCAACTACCGGTCCATAGTTGAGAACATCTTTATGTGGCAACACCGTTCTGTTGATCACATGGCTTTGGCACAGGTGACATTGAAAGTCCGCCAGCTTCTTTTCTGCGAACTCCGGGTCTTGGGATGTTATAAATTCGAAATGCTTCTTGTTCTCTGCGTAGCGCTCCGCGTCAATGGCTTCTGAAAACGCGCACATACCTTCTTCTACAGGCAGGAAGTTCGCCCTGAATTCGACCAAGGCTGCTGCCTCTGCCGCGTTGCCCTTTCCCTTGCTGTCTCCGGTTACCATATGACACCACGGCCCCAGCATATCCTGGGTTTGATCTCTGCCAACACCTAATGAACCATGGAATTAGCAGGTAGTTTGATGACTTCTCCCAAGTGTGGGAGCTGCGCACGGCACGCAACGAATTGCCGTCGAACGAACACTTACCAATTGGTGGCGCAATGCCATAGTTTCCACCTCCGACCGCCTTCCCAGCATACATGTAATGTTTTTGCTGCTTCGTATAATACACCCCGGCGTACCGCTTGCCTTTCTTGAGAATGCGAGCCGGATACTTCTCCTCGAACGTCTCCCCATTTCCGAAGACGCGGCTCAAGTGGCTGGTGGCCTTCGACACCGCGATACGCTTCGTCGATCGCACAAGGGAGCCAGACAAGGAGCGGCTCGCCGCTCTTGAAATAAACGCGACAGCCGCTCCGGAATGTAGTATCCTTTGCTACCTTCCAGAGCTTGTTTTCCAGCTCGGCGGCATTGTTGTTTTTGGTGAACTCGTTCTTGTTGAAGGGGCAGATTGCCTTCGGTAGACGATCGATCAGGAATCTGAACCAATTGCTGATCTCTCCGTATCTTGGGAGTCTACCTTGTCCACGTCGGTGATTAACTCCAGACTTTCTGGGAGTTTTATTTGTTAGCGTGGTGATATAAGATTCGAGTGGATTAGGAATGAGTTACCAAAAGTAGCACAATACTGCTGCCACAGGATCGCGCGCTCGGCTTCGATTGCAGTCTCGAAGACTGTTTGGGCTTTGTTGCCCTCTGCTAGAATTTGTGTGATCTGCTGAGGGGTTTTCTGAGGGAAGACAGATGGGTGGGTTGGCTCTAGCTTCATGTGTTTGAATGACAGGACTAAGGTGTCTTGCTGGGAAGTCATCTTAAAGGGTAGCAACACAAACAAGTGTTAAGATCTGTAGAAGTTTTATACAATAACAGCAAATAGGATGTATTAATATGCGTAAGCAAAAGATAAGAGTGTGATAAAACAAGATCGAGTGTCGACTTAGAAACAGAAGTGGTTATGTTGGTTATTTTTCAAGTCGGATGTGTAGATATTTTCCTGTTGGCAAGGATAGCCGTAAGTCTCCGCAGATACTGCAGCGGACTGCTATCATCTGCTAGCGTCTATAAGGACCGGATGTGACCGATTTCGTTTCCAGGACGACATGATATGAACCAACTAGTCATTCATTCCGAGTTGTCTCGCTGCTTAACATGACCTTTACTGTAGAGGATAAGTCATGAACAAGGATGCCCATGGTTGAAGAAGACATTGCACAAGTCAATTTTATCACGGCAACTCACAGCAGCTCACAGCTTAGGAAGTAGTAGGCCCTATACTCACCAAAATTCCATACTGTGCATTCTTCTGTAGAGTATGAGGCCGTTCACAAGAAAGAGTACAAGACAGACACTAAACTAGTATTTCATCTGGTGGTGTATGCTTCTTATCTACTTTCAAGACTAGCAAATTTTAATTGCGTGTTTGTTACACTTTTCGAATTAAGGTACTATTTCTCCTGAACAAACCCCATTGACAGGTCATGCAAACAGGCAAACGGTTTTCCAAGCGATCCTTATGTGAATTTCAGACATACAACTGCTTTTGGAACTTGTGTGCTCACAAACAAATAGTCACTAGAGTAGAAAGCAAGCAAATTCGGAATCTCAAGAGCAAGCTATTATTATTTAGTTGAGAATATCAAGCCATCTCTCGCAAACTTATGCAAGCGGCGATACTGAAAAACTACTATAACTTGTCTTCTAATGTGTTTTATCTGGAAATAGCACTGGGAACTGTACCGGATAGTGGCTAATCAACTTCTTTTCGCGCTATTAAATTCATTTGTGAATCGTAACTTTACTTGTGATTCCACATCAGTTAAAGTCGCCTCATCAATCTTGCTGATTATTGCTGCCGAGAGTTCTTTGAGGCAAGAAATGCAAGTGGAATTGGAATACTAACATTATTAATCGCAAATATGAACTGCTTAATAGCAATTGAAGGTGCCATTTTGATAATTCTTCGAGTGTGGTAGATTAGGAATGCTTATTATGTTCCCCTCCAGGGAGCAGAGCACTCTCCGAGAACAATCACCTGTAGAGGACAAGCACTAGTCCGTCTTTAGATACTGCGTATCAATCTCTAAGACTTGTTCAAAGGAATAGCTCTCGTTGACTAGATTCCTATGGACGGTTTTAACACTATACGAATAAGAGCATTACAACCCCCCTCACAGCGTCTCATCCTCGTCCTTAATTGGCACCAATTCGCCTTTCCCTTTAAAGGTCTCCAGAATATCAGCTTGTTCATTCAACATGAACCGATCCTTCTGCGTCCCTATAGTCGCCAACGCTCTCCACCGCTTGAAATCCTCCGCATTCCGCTTGTCCCCGTGCGCCTCTTGCGCATGCTCCCAGTGGCCCTGGCTGAAAGCTAGGAGCGTAGAGATCTTCTTGCGCGGAATATCGTAGACGAGGGAGCAAACGGTGCCGGTTTCTGGGACGGGTAAGTTCATGGGATACAAGGGGAAGGTGAAGGAGAGAAACCTTCAAGCCAATTGCACTGCCACAGCTCGCCGGGACGGATGCACTGGTATGAGACGGTTTGGTAGTTCAAGCGGCCCGCCATGGGCCCGCCATGGATTGCGTAGACGATGCGGTTGTGGGAAAAGAACCACCTGAGAGAGATGCGGTTTCAGCTTGTGGATTCATATGATAGTGGGCAGGTGGAGAGACATCTCATATTTCCATTTCTCGGGATTCCCGTTCGCGTCGTGGGCTGCATAGTCATATATCAGATGCACGTCACGAATGTCTTTGTCGAATTGCGGGAGGACTTCAGGCTCCGTTACAGCGTGAGTTGGGACGGGCATTTTTTGAAATGTAGATGAGATGGTTTTGGGTGATTTATCTAAAGTCAAGGTTTATCTGAGGTTTATCAAGACCAGAAGGCTCCTTAGTCTGCTTGGTGGAGACGAGAGTTTAAAGTGGCGTGGCAATGACGAAGACGGCAAACACGGCCCGATTCACGGGAGTCTACTCGGTAGATATATTATAATTGCAAAATCAATAAATAACGCCTTTTCATCGTGTTTTTAGGTCGCTTGTCTTTTTACTCTATGGTAAAGGGGAAGGGGGGAGGGGGGCGCGCGGGGGCAGGACACGTGGACGAACCCCTCTACAAGTGTAAAGTGTAAAGCTGGGGTTTTTTTTATGGATTTCTGGTTGGTTAGTGCTTAAGAACGGCTATTTTAAATAGCAAAAGGCACTTACCTCCGTAGCAACCACGAAGCAACGGATGATTTGCCAGCAGGGGCCCGCTCCGATGTGTTGTCCGCCCTTTTAATCTGGCTAGATTACTCTGTAGTTTGGATCACCAAATGTCTATCCACAGAAAAGTGGGTTTGATATTTAGAACTTCCAACTGCAATGATATTTATATCATATTTGGATCTGTAATATCTGTCTCTCGCCCACTTTATTGTGGAATCTCTCTGGCCACTCAACGGTCTCGTCGATACCCCAGCCTCTCTCCTTGCCTCCTCTGTCCCATGACGCCCATCGTTGGTAACTATCGTCGGCGACTTCGGTAGTAACACCCTCGCCCGTCGCGCAGAGTACAACATCCTTCACAATCTCCGGATATTCCGGGTGGACATTGAATTGTCCTTCAAGGGTCAATGCTTCAAGATACGGAAGGTATCGCTTCTTCGACCGTAAGACCTTGAGGAGCGCAGACATAACATTTTGATAGTGGCAAGACTCGTTGCAATGAGTGATACAAAGACGTCTTAAAGTCTTTGGGAATGCACTGAACAGAGAGCAGGTCTCGTAGTTATCGGCTCCGCCAAGGAATAGGGTTGAGACCTTGAGATAATCCAATTTGGTGAAATCACAGAAGACCATTGGCTCAAGATTATCGTCTTCTATATTTCTGAACAGATCGTTATGATCAAGCACTATATTCTCCAAACTTTCTTTGTGACGAGAAAGACCTTCGTGTAAGTCGTTTGTGTCAGCGGGGTAGTAGGCCGCGGCGTGCCCCGCTTCATATATAAACGTCTTGAGTACTTTAGGGGCGCTTAATATATTCTTCAGGTCCTCGGAATAGAGTTTGCTCCCTCGCAATTCAATCTCTTCAACCGAAGAACCTTTCTTTGAATCAGCTAGTGATTTGGTACGCTCGTCCTGTTCGGCCTCGCCCATGTCTATAGCATAGATTCGCCGCAGCGACGGCAGCCCTAAGCAAGCTCCAAGCATGATAGGCGGAGTTGGATATTTATCTCCATGGCCAGCAACAAGTACATCCGTAAGAGTAGAGAAGTATCCCCTTTATCAAAAGGCCTTTCTCCTTTTGAAACTTTGTGCATCGTCAACGCGAGACGGTTATCGAGACCTGTCCAATCTCCATCCAGGTCTAGCCGACACAACTTCTTCAGATGAGGAAGTAAAATAGAAAGGACGGCGCTTTCGTCGTTGCCGGCTAGAAGACGAGCGTGCCATTCGTCCACTTCTTCCCCAGTGTACCCGATCCCCTTAATGGCAGACCTAATTACCTGGTCACGATCAGGGCGACTTGGCCATCCTCTTCGTGAATCTTCATCGTCGACATCGAGTTCATCTAAACAGCAAAGGTCGCAGGGGTCTCCCATTGGTCCATTAAGATCGCGAATGGAGATTGAGCGGACAAGAGATGCTATGTATGGCTTTTCAAAGACGAGGAAGCTGAACGGGATCAAATGTTTCACTCCCCTATCAGACCATTCACCCTTGAAAAAATCGATTGTTTCATACAAGTAGGGTGTTGCAAGGTGATTGAGGGTTCGCGAGACGAGGGCTACTGAATATAAAGATGACGGCCGGGTAACAAAATTGATAATGTGTATCAGGATCTCTTCAGAAAGCGTTTCTAGTTTTAGTGCCATGACGTGACAAGGAACGGTGATGCTCAATGCCGCAGATTAGCTATGAGTGGCGAAGATAACTTGGCTGTCCACAATGTTTTAGTAATCTGAGGAATCTGTATGGAATTTATATATTTGTTTACAACCATACAAGGTTGAGATGTGGCCTAGGCATCAGCCCCCACGTGCCGAAGGATCCCCAAGTGGCGCTTGAAGTTGCGTTCTATTCGCCGATATTAAGACCAAATCCCCACACCGCGAGATACTATACCTCCGTACTTTGAAGCCCATGACTTACTTAAAATCCATATCTATAGTCGCGAATCATTCTTATTTTACCCCTCGTATAGAACAACACACGACTGAGCCTGATCAAAGTGTGTTAAATCCTGATATATATCTGACCTTTTCCTATCTCACGCTGCATTCCAGAGAACTTGGCTGGACTTGTCCTGCATTTTTCCAGCCCATGAAAACCTTTCTAGAAGGGATTTCATATCCAAACAGTTCGAAAGCAAAAGCTGCGAGGCGATTTCAACAATAGAAGAGACGAAGTATAATTGCTCGGTTGCGTCGGAGATAAGAGAGCCCGCGAGAAAGACAAACCACTGCCGCAATGAGCTCACAGACTACAGTATAAGAACTTGTTTCGAATACAGCTCTTCAGCTTGTATATCAGCTACTGGCTTACTGACTATACCTAGAAATCATTCTGGATGATACCGAGATAAAGTATGACCCTAAGACGACATGAGCCGAAAACCTGATCTCCTGGTCCACTGACATGGTTGTACTTTTGTAAGGAGAGTTTAAAAACAGAACCCACCCCTGTAACCTTTGCGAAGTAAATAAAGCCGTATTAGCCTTTTGATTAAATTCGTAAAAAGTAGTTTCATTTTCAATAACCTTCTATTCACAGATATTGACAATCTACTTGGCGAAGAAATAAATATTACTCCCTACATCCTTCTCCTCCACGAATCGGCACTTTGTATAATTTTTCCAAAACGCCCACAAGAACGGCGACTTGGTATCACTTTGGTAATGGCTCCCCATAACCTTTTTGATAGCGTTATTGGCTTCGACTGCGTGATAGAACGGGATGCGTGAAGCATGATGGTGCAAAACATGGAAATCGATGGCGCCGTGAAAGAAACAACGCCCAATAAACCCAAAGTCTCTGTCGACCGTTGAGGCTGCGCCGCGTAAGAAGCTCCAGCTTGAGGTTTGATAATAGGGTAGTGCGGGGTCGGTGTGCTGGAGATAAGTGATGGCAACTATGATTATCACGTTAGCATCATCTTTCATTGCCCTTCTGTTAAACAATAACCCAGTCTGTTGCCAAGAAACAAAGAGCGAGAATAGCTAGCTATAGAGAGATGAAATAAATAAATGCCTGAACTTACGGATCCAGTGATTTGTCCACAGCCAAGGCGCACCGTACAGCAGAAAGACCTTTTCAAATCCAAGGAAATTGACGCTAGCCCACAGGCCTGCAATTACTACAGCGAGGCCGGCGTTGCTTATAATAATATCGTTACGGTCTGAAGCTTTGAAGTTGGGTCCATCGCCGCCGAAATAGAAGTGGGATCTTGTCCACCATGGGAAAACGTTCATGCGAGGCAACGCAAAATTGTTGATGGTCAGGTATATTGGCCATGCTATTAGTTGATGAAAGAATAAGGTGACGAAAGCGACAACAGGGGTGTCTTCGACTAAGCTCCAATAGCTGAAGAAGAGTTCTGGGTTTCGATTCACATGGGCTTTGGTGTAGACCTCTTTAGTCTGAAAACGAAAAGTTAGAGTTCGGTTGACATGTAATACTAAAGCTTTTTTTAAAGGCCTACTCACATCCGGCACAAACGCAATGTCTCGCTCGATGTTGTTGGTTGACTTGTGATGTTGCGAATGGGTGAGGCGCCATCCATTATAGGGAACAAGCAGGAGAGAATGAATAAACAGCCCAACAGAATTGTTAAAACTTCTATGTTTGCTCAATGCACCGCTGTTTGTACACTAGTAAGTAAAGCTCGGACGATGGGGAATAAGCCGCCTCCATTGCACTGCCTCCTTGGAGCAATGGGAATGGGTCTACACCAGGTAGCGCCTC
The DNA here is from genome assembly GCA_007821545.1 of Lachnellula subtilissima. Taxonomy (NCBI): domain Eukaryota; kingdom Fungi; phylum Ascomycota; class Leotiomycetes; order Helotiales; family Lachnaceae; genus Lachnellula; species Lachnellula subtilissima. Next base: position 40,402 of record QGMJ01000122.1, on the reverse strand, counting down.
GGGAGCTACCTAGTCTCAGGGGAAGCGAGAAAGAAATGACGAACTGTCCGCACTCGTGAGCCAACTCCCACAACCCTGTGAACACTAAGCCTTGGCAAAACGAATATAAGCACCAGCCTGAAGTCCGGAGGAAATGCGACGGAAGATTAGATATTTGAGTTGAGAGGTAGAAAAGTACGGCAATGAAGAAAAAGTCGCGAAGGACATAGGCTGATGATAGAAGAGTGTTGCGTTGGAAGCAGTGGGCTGGAATAGCATCGTGGATCTGCTTCATGGTATAGGTAGGCGGCGTGAAGAATCGCTTGGTTGGTGGATTTGTATCATTTTCGGTGTTTATAGTACTTCCATCGTTTGTAGCGTTTGTAGCCTTTTGGGCTGCTGGCGAATCTTGCATTGGATGAAGCTTGGTTGTTTATTTGAAAGACTACTACTGGATTCTATGTGTCTTATATGATTTACTTCTCCTATTTCTTGGATTATTGGCAATCTTAGATGTTTCGTACCGCTTTCTGCAACGGTCGTTTTAAGTGGGAGAGCGACGGGCGCGAGCCTTATTAAGCAGAATCCGGCAGTGTTTGATTGCCATGGCCCCTGTCCAGGTCCACTAAGTACAGCCCCAATACGCGGCTTTGCTGGTGGAAGCGAAGATCGAGACAAGTAGGTCAACAAGTGCTTCAGCATAAGTGGTGCCAAATGGATCCGAGAAATGAATCCCAGCAGACCGCGATTGCGGGAATGTGCGGCTTTTTCCCAGTCAGGGCAGGGGCAGGGGCAGAGGGTGGCCCGATTGTGTCCCCTGTTACAGTACGTAGCCGTAGTTTCAATGGTTTGGGCCGTGAGCAAGGCCTAGCGCCGGGACCCTGAATATCTCTACAGGGGCCGAGCATCAGATGTATCACAGAGTACGAGATGCCTAAGGTTTTACTAAGCTCCTTACGAGAATGTTTGCCAGTTGATAGTTCGAAAATTCGACGTGAAAAATATAGTACTTTAATAATCATTACGATAAAAGACAAATGAACCATTTGATTTGTTACGTCGTATGATCCGAGACACTTGGCATTCCGTATATTTAAAGAGAGTACGAGTAACATACTATATTACTCATATGCGTAACGTGATTAAACATTGGATACTTCGTAATTATTTCGTAGCTTGCTTTCACCCCGCAATCTTCTAACTTGTACTCCCGTGCTTCCTAATGGAACCGTCTCGCCCATCGGCTGCCTAACCACGCTTTCCCCGGTCTCCTCACTTCATTAACTTCAACATGCGGCCGTTTCCATTTGTCTAATTCAACATCCACCAAGCCAGGTGCGAAGAACTTCGCATTTCGGCTATTGATCCGAGGTCTCAATTGTTTCGATTCTCTCCTCTCTTTCTCTAGCCTTCTTTTCCTTGCTCGCGTCTTGCGTCGCTTGCAGCAGCAGTAGCAAGCGAGGGCGGCAACAATTGTTGCGACGGTGACGGTAATGACGATGAGGACTATGAGTTTTGTTGCAATCTTTGCCCCGTGGACATAGGTTGACGGCGGAATGGGTACAAAGCGGGGCTTGAGAGGTTGCCCGTGAACAGTGGCACAGAGAAGGGGTAGCAGGAGTGCATATTGAGAGAGAGCTCCATGGGCGAGGAGGTTTAGAGCCATGATGAGGAGCTGCTGACGATGTTCTAGAGATAGGAAGCGACAGAGGAAAAGAGACAGCTTATGGGTTCGTGGAAGCCTGATTCATTAATGATAGTCAACTCCAAACAGCCTCAAGGCAGAAGCCATTTTATATAATCACGATTCACGAGGCAGACGAACATCACGGAAATGCGGCGGAATCAGCCTCCTTAGAATTCGTGGATGCCCGGTAAATACTCATTATTTACGAGGTTTCGGAGCGGAGGGCTGATGCCGCTGAGGCCGGAGCCGATGATGTGGCATGGCCATGGCGTGGCAGCCTGCGCTTCGCTTCGTGTTAAAGGGGGCTTAGCGCCCCACTTTCGATGGTCTGGCGACTGTTATTGGCCAACTCGTACAGCTAGACCTTCACGGCGTACACCACTCATCTGGTATACATCAGAATAGAAATATATCACTCGAATCTTATCCTACTTATACTTCTAGAAACGCATAATCCCTTCTATTTGGTATGTCGGACTACCTAAGACGTCTTAACAGGCTCTTGGGATTTATCAACATCTTCTGGCGCATCATAGTCACCAGCCAAATACTTATAAGGCTGGATGAAGTCTACAAATCCAATGTTAGGACTCGAAACCGTATAACCCATTCTCGCCTGAACTTTATAAGACCACGAAAGAACTTCTTCAGTGCTATATGAGAGGTATGCGTTTTCCTATTGGTCTAGATTAGCTAACGTGGATGATTTGACGGAAGCAATTTAGGGAATCGTAATCTACCTCTGTTCGTAAGTATCCTCGACAGAAGAAGAGACCATGCATTGGGCGCTTTTGATCTTGCGTCAAGTTGTGACCTCCTGCGTGGTATAGGCCTCCCAGAAAACAAAGAGAGTCTCCAACATTCATCTCTGCATATACTGCTTCCTCGACTTTTGGTACTCTGTCGGAGTCCCAAAGGTGCGATCCCGGAACAGCCTTTGATACGTTATCATACATACACCACGAGTTTGAGGAATTTACCTACCAGTGTAGCACCATTCTCATATGTGGTATCAATACCAGGAACCAAGAAAGCAAGCGAAACATCTGACCCGACTTGGTATCCAGTCTTGGTCTGGTCCAAATGGGCGACATGGTGATTCTTATCATCGCGATGGAGTCTCTGCGCTTTACCACCAGGCCCGATCTCCATAGTCAGGGCGGTATTGATAATTGCATTGCTGGTGTAAACATGCTTGGTTTCCCCATAGTAGTTATGCGTCGTCTTGTCCACAAACACAGACAGGATCTTGTCTACCAGTGAATCGACAAGCCATTCATCGCGGTAGGTCTTGCTTCGGGCGGTAAGACGAGTACACCGTCGTGTCTCGGGTGGAAAGAGGTCACCCTGAGTTACATAAGCCGATGGTCATCAAGGACATAGAACGAAGTAATCTACCTTCCAAGGCTTGTCGTTGTCTAGGTAGGGTCTCGTATCTGCGTTCACTCGTTCAACGGCCTCGCGAGATGCAAAATTCTTGATAATGACACCTCCATCTTCGATGATAGCTTGGATGATTTTATCTACCTCTGCCCGGTCGATTCGCTGCAGGGACGGTCTTTCGATAGAGCCCATGGTGAAGATTGAATGCCGAATTTAATGTTATAAGCCTAATTAAATGTATGTAGCCAGACAGGACATCAACCGATGCAAACGCAAGCTTCTTAAGTTCAGAACGTTAAGTATCCTTATCGGATATCGATGGTGAAGTCAATAGCCATTGATAGTGGGATAGGGAGAGGTTATCTATTTGCGGTTAGTAGTCCTTTTGCCTCCCCGCACTTGGGAAAGGCAAGTCATCCCGACCGAAGTATATCCCACCTTTGTTTATGAATTTCGAGTACAGCTGAAGCAGTATGCGACCATTTTGAAACAAAGGTTCTTTTATCATGGATCTGATTGATATTTTCGGCTTCTGACGAGATTCTATTGATCTAGCGACAGCCAAGGCTTCACTACTTGTCTCGCGGTGCTAGACTTTGGATGAGGGTCCCAGTAAATCTAAAACCTTACAATACACGTGTAAGAGTTATTGCAGACCTAGGGCATTTCTAGCATAGCCTACTTTCCCTCAAACCTACGAGAAATCATTAAGCAATGATGGCAAAAATACAAGTTGGCCAAACTTCGAACTGCAAGCAGTCCACTTTTCCTACGTCAATATTGTAATAGATACTAATTCCATCCAACAAACCTTTATGTAGACCCATCCGCTGACCGCTTTGTGACGGCTTAGGATTAAGATATCCTTTTGCTATATATAGTGACTTTCGAATCATAACGTCATAAAAGTAGGCCTTTTGCAGGGTTGTTTGACATCTTTTCCTAGTCTGGGCGATTCAAAGTCTGGTAATAACATAGCAGGAGCCCCATATTGTGCCACACAAGCACAGACAGCTTGTGGTAAATAAGAAGCATTTTAAGGGAATTGGCAAGAGATGCCAACTTGGGCAGTCACCTATATACCATTAGAGGTAGATCAGAATTTTGCTAATTAAAACCTGTGTAATCATAAATAAATACATAGATCGCAGAATGGGTATTGACGCTTGTAAGGTATTAACACGTCTAGATAGTGAAGAGTTGATACTAAAAGTTGTTAGAAAAAAAGAGGAAGTCACTTAGAATTCCCGAGTTGCTTAGAGGAATGCAAGTAACAACTAGACACATGCTGACTAGGCTCTACAATATTATGAAAGAAACAATTAGCGGAGAAGTATCGCGTACGTCATGTTAAGAAGATGTTCCGTGGAATGATCTGGCGATTCTTATGAGTGTATGTCTCTATTTTGATCACAAACCTTGTGGACTGACAGAGATATCCAGATGTCACATAAATTGCATATTAAAATATGCAGCTGACCATCAAAGCTATCTGAAAAAAATGTTGAATTGAGGTTAGGTGCCAAAGTTTACACTTGTTCATGAATCCAGAGTGCGGAGCTAGAAAAGCGTGCTTGATATAAGTAGGCCAGAATGCACTATCTCATCGGCTAGCAACTTTCACACTTTGCAAACATCAAGGCTTATTCGAATCTTCATGGCTCCTCATGTACAAATTTCAGTAAACCTTGATAAAATGCAAATACATATGATAAAAGGTTTGACGAAATTAGTATTCGTATAATATCCATATAGAAATTATTTGAAATATGTCACTTGAGCGGATGCGCTTAGTAGGTAAATCTATTGACAGGTCACTTCTTATAAGGTAGGCCGTTGTAAATATATTTCCCCGTTTCTTTTTAGACAAGTCTTGGGATTCATGCCTAACTCAGGAGCTTTAGATACGTGTCTTTCTTGAAATATTTACCCCCAGACAGTAATTCATGCCACACCTCACAACATCTCATATATACCGGTATAGCTGCTGCTCAGGAGTTTTAAACGCTGACTATATAGGGAAATAATGGACAGTAGTAACGCATATTATGAATAATTCCCGGAAAACCTTCCTGCTAATATTTTGCATTTTCTCCGACGGGAGGTTGTTTCTATAGAATATTTCTAAATTTGACGACCAAATACGTAAGCTTTGCTTGCATTTAAACGACTTCGATTGTAGATTTTGCATATATTAGAATGGCAGGCACCTCTACTTCTATTTTTTCAGAGGCGCGCGCGGCTTATCAGTTTTGTATCAAGCGACCTTCCGCTTTGGTCAACCCCTTTTCTATCATTCGGCCCCAACATCACCAAGTAACGTTACAAAGACTCTCCTACGCAAATTTCCCACCCACCTCTATAGCCCTACTCACATTGCTATTCCCCCAGAAAGCGTCACGATGCTTTGCTAAGAAACATTTACCGTCGTTGATCATCTCGTAAGGGCAATGATTGGCATTCGAGGAGCAACGGGCCGCACTTCACTCGGGTGACCCTGACGATCTTCCTATCTAGTCTATGGCATCTATGGCGCCTATGGCACACGCGACGTTACCGTGCAACGCGTCGCCTCGAACACCGTGGTTTCAACTCGTTACCAAAAGTACATTTTAGGAAGGAACTGATCACCGGATGAGATGCTTGAAGTCCAATACGCCGCTATCATCTGAACAGTAGCCCAGATAATACTAGATACCAGATATTGAGACAAATGTGGATAGTATTTCATATTTTAGCGTGGCTCCTACATTTTGTGTCACCTGGGGCGGAAATGAGACACACTTCAGCTTTCCCTTACGTCGAATTACTGGATTCCTTAACTTGTGCCCTCCATAGCTTATGGATCGAGCAACCTAGGAAAGAACCTCAACGCTAATCTGGCACGAGCTCCGAGTAATCTTATTTGGTTTGTACATTAAGAAACCTTAGAAGGCATACGACTTATCAGTTGCAAGGATTTTCCATCACCAAATATCAGATGTGATTGTTACACCTACACATCTTTAATGTTACCGTTCCTTTGTAGAGTATCCTCTGTATGTTGCAGAGTAACTCGCAGATTGGAGTGCGAGCACCATTAGGTAAGACTCTATATGTCATGTATATATTGCATTATAACCCCGAGATCAAGGATCCAGAGACTCTAAGTCCTGCCTATCAGTTTCTTGTTCTTTGTATATACTTCGCAAATCTTATCATTGTTTCTTCCCTCCTTCATCTACGCCTTATCTCAGACATGGAAACATATCTCAGAGGCTTATGCCTTACGAGCTTGCTCGCTTTCATACCGTTGACCTACGCTGGATTTAGCTCCTCGTCTTCTAGTAACTTAGCTGTTTACTGGGGTGAGTAGCCTGTGAAAACATGCAAGAAGAGTTTAGCTACTAATTACTAAAAGGACAAAATTCTTACGGTCAAGGAACCGGCTCTCTTGCTCAACAGAGATTGTCATACTATTGTGCAAGTATGTGAATGAGACACGCCCTCTATAGATACAAATGACTAACCGAAAGTAGATTCTGCTGTCGATGTAAGCAATAGGAATTATACTTTAATTTAGCTAGTCTAACAGAACAGATCATACCCCTTGCATTTCTCACAACCATCACAGATCCTAGTCTTAATTTCGCCAACGCTGGTAATAATTGCACTGCAGTCTCAGGATCTAACCTTTTCTCGTGTCCCCAACTTGAGTAATTACCCAGCTTTGGTCTTCATTCCTGCGCTAAACAAAAATAGAGAGGATATTGCTACTTGCCAGTCAACCTATGGGAAAACTATCCTTCTGTCCGTAGGTGGATCTACATATACTGAAGGTGGTTTCACATCCTCGGATGCTGCAGTAGCAGCTGCAAGTAATCTCTGGGATATCTTCGGCCCTCCAACTTCATCTTCTGTTACGCGCCCCTTTGGCACCTCAGTAATCGATGGCTTTGACTTTGACTTCGAATCTACTGTTCAAAACATCGTTCCATTTGCCAATCAACTTCGCTCCCTAATGACGACTTCTTCATCATCTACAGGAAAGCAATATATCTTGACTGCTGCACCCCAGTGCCCCTACCCGGACGCAGCGGACGGAAGCATGCTTGCCGGAGCAGTATCTTTTGATGCAATTTTCATCCAATTTTACAATAATTACTGTGGCGTGCAATCGTACACAGTTGGCTCTAGCACGCAGAACAATTTCAACTTCGATACCTGGGACAACTGGGCAAAAACAGTGTCTCTGAATCCAGACGTCAAAGTACTTCTTGGTATTCCTGGAAACACCGGTGGAGGTTCTGGCTATGAGACAGGAACCACTCTTGCAGCAGTTATTGCTTATTCGAAAGGCTTTTCCAGCTTTGGGGGTGTGATGATTTGGGATATGAGTCAAGCGTATTCAAATTCTGGTTTCATAGATGGTGTCACCAATGATCTTGCAGCTCCGGCATCTACTACGGTTGGAACAACCCTTACTACTTCTACGACAAAGCTAATAACAACAGCGACGACGACAACGGGGAGTGCAACGCCAACGAATACAGGTTTAGTGAACCAGTGGAATCAATGCGGAGGCCAAGGTTGGACAGGAGGAACTCAATGTATTGCTCCGTATGTTTGCACGGCTCAAAGCGTTTGGTACTCGATGTGCGAGTAATTTGGATGTCATACAAGCTCATCTGCAGGAGGTGGCTTAGAATTTTGATGATCTTGTCATGTGATTATGTACCCTTTTCTTGCTGCCGGGGCTGTGTTCTCGCTTCATGTATATAAATAATGCTTTTGGACAGAGCAAATTGTTATTGATTATGACGATTACAATGATTACCTGCAGTAGCTGTGGTAGATTTTCTTCAGGTTAGCAACATCCTTAATGCTTCTGCCAAAACTTTCACATTATGTGCCCCTTTGTAAATAGACTTTGGCTTTCTCCTCGTCCCCATAAGTTCATGTACGGCAATTTGTGCTGCACGCACACTATACTCAACAGTAAAGACTGTGTCCTCTGGAATCTCCACATATTGCCCAAGCAAAGCTAAATTTGTGCTTCCCTTCGGAATGACTGGCGGCCTATCTCCTATCTTCCTTGTCAAGAACTGAGAAGTGATATAAGGCAACATAAACGGGATTGTGATGGATGTGCCAAGAGTAGGCTGCTCAGGAAATTGCAAATGGCCTAACAGTTCCTTGAGGATTTCTTCTCCCGAGCATTCCGACATTGGTTTCTTGACGAAATCACCGATGTGCGCAGGGAAAAGCCCATAACCCCAGAAGACTTGGGTACCGGCTTTTTGGTTAAGGAAATGCGGCTGATGGGGGACAACTATGCTCATTAACCAAGCACTGTCTTTAAAAGTTACCAGTGCTCCAGTTCCAGCTTTGTCGCCAGACCATTTCTCGTATCGTTCCATGAAGCTAGGGTCCTTCAGCGTGACCGTAAAAGATAGCCAATTACTTTCCTCGACGCGACTGTAGAAGTTTGTTGGATTGCCGAATTCACTCCAGAACTGAGGGTTGCTGTCCGAATTTGCTAAAGTAGACCAAAGTTCCCATGAGCCATCAGGTGCAGTCTTAGCTACTTCTGGTACAGGGAGAGGCTTGGGAGGGCTAGTGTTGCTACCAATAGAAGAGCAAGCTGTCATTGAACCCAATGTCACCATAACAACATCATGGAGCTCCACATGGATAAGGCCTGTAGCCCCAGTCTTGGAGGACGCAAAATGAATCTCGCTTGCAGTCATTTCTCCCGTAGAGCGAAAAGAGAGTGAAGTGACTTTTGTTTCTACAATCCATGTTAGAGTAACAGGGTAGAGGTTGTTGATGATCAACTTACCATAGCGAAAATCTACACCTTGAGCCTTTAGATACGTCTCGATTGGTCGAATGACAGAATCATATTGGTTATACGGGGTGCGGTCCACTCCGGCTAGTGTGTTTATGCGAGGAAACTCCTGGATGAACCGATGCAGATAGCGCCTGAACTCAACTGCGCTATGCCACGGCTCAAAAGCAAACCTGCAAGAAATCAGTTCCAACTATTCTTCAACTGTGTTTGTTACTCACATTGTGTCCCACATATACCAAAACTTCGTCTGAAAGAAGGATTTATCAAAACACTCGTCAATGCGCTTAGCTCCCAGCGACTTCTCTGTTTGAAGCGGTCCCGCAAGTGCGAGAAGGTCTTCTCGGTCCTTCCAACTTAGACCCATGCTTTCGACATTGAGAATTTCCGGTCCACTTTCTCCTTTGCTAACCAGCCTTGCATGGGCGTGGGTTTTGTTGCCAGGAATTGCATTAAACTCATCCAGTTCTTGCTTGACGGTTTTTGAGGGGTCTGTGAGAGATGGGACTATCGAAAGAAGATCATATGTGCACAGGTAGCTAAAATTCAGCATCCTCCCTCCACGAAGCACATATCCGTTCTCGGATTCTCCGGCACCGTCCATTGAGCCTCCTGGTGAAGAGCCAGACTCAATAATATGGATCTGGTTTGCTGGTACATCTGCATCGTGAATAAGATGAACGGCTGCTGCTAGAGATGCGATGCCTCCACCAACTAGATAAGCATTGGTGTTCTTTGACCTTTTGGTGTGCTGACTTTGATGAATGTTTCCGTGCGGCATATCTCAAATGCTCTGGATAGTTCTTGTTCGAAATAGTTGTCGCTTATTAATTTGACTTGAATTGACTTTTATGGGAAAAGATAGATGCCATTTCTAATAGATATACCTACAATACTTATATACCGTGAGTCTTTCAAGACCAGTCTCATGATTGAAACATATGGTCATTATGATCACCATGATCACCTGATTTATTTTCGGGAGCAAAAACATGTGTTCGCACAGTAACATGTGATAATCACCATAATTAAAAGCTTCACACGTGAAAGAGGAATGATAATATGAATATACTATTAAATTTGTTAGATTTTATAGATTTTTGCGTTCTTCAAATCGCAAAGAACTTCTCTAGATCTTCTGAAATAAAATCAATGCCAACTTCTTATATTACGACCGTAGCACTAAAGTCCATCTTTTAGCCGTGATCTACTATTTAAAGCATAGTGATATCATTTTTAGGGGCCACATCTTCCCTCTATTTTTGATTTTCGACTTCGCGCTTCTCTTTATTGTTCTGTGTCATAAGTACTCTTATCTTGCTTTGCGGCTCGCCGGCTCCCTTCAGCCTACTAAGAAATTATCGCAGCCAAGCAAGCATCTTATTATCTATTTAGGTATAATATTACTATATTAACATTTACATGTTTACCGGTTAGTTATTGTAAAAATCTTAGCTTTCAGGGGTAATGACCTTCGAATAAGGCAAAAATAGCCCAAAATGGGTAAGATATGCAAGTCTTGGGGCTAAGCTAAGTCTAAAACGGTTATCCGGAGGTAATTAGGCGTACAACTGCCGGACCGAGATTCATACAGTATCACAAACCTCCTTCCTATTCTCGTTATCTGAGCACCGAAATGCAATTTACTTAGTGGGAGATTTACTCCCTGACGCTAGGCGGGAGAGGGGTGTCATCGAAAGCTAAGCTGCATCCCTTCAAGCATATTCGTGGACTATAATTGTGACGGTATACCCATATAGATGCGGTAGAGCTAGGATAAATTAAGCAACTGCATGGCTTGCTTAACCTTACTTGACATTGGCGCTAAATGATTTCCCCGCTCTACGAACCGTGGAATCTTTGTTGCCAAGCTTTGATAAGCTCTCCCCCCTCGCTTGTACCTTACATGCCTGCCCAATGCGGCATAGTTGACGGTTCTTATCCATCTAGTACCGGTATATATAGAGGAGGCGAGATCGAGTTGCTGTATAAAGGAACAGCGGCCATTGCCAAGTGATGCCAAGTGATGCGAAGGCCACTTACAATGCTACGCATTCGATCTGCTTGGCAGTTTCTGTCCATGTTATTAGCTGAGTTTCGATAGACGTATCGGAGTTGACCTAAACGATTTAGATCATATATTATTTGAGTTATACCATGAAGGCCGGACATGGGATGAATAGTTGTTATCAATTCAACATGGAAGAATAAGAAAGTACTAATATGCTTCCTCCCTCGCAGTGTAGAATAGAAGACCATCCACTCACTTAAACACCGAGCCAAGTTCAAAGTTTAAACTCTACGTGATCTCATCATGATTTCAAAAGTCCTTCCAGTTCTTGCTCTTGCTGGCGCGGTGATGGCTGTTTGCCCTCTTTCCGTTGATATTGTTGGAACTGCCGATCATGTTGCTCAAGTCGCCGTGACAAACAACGGCACTGAGGTTATCACTCTCTTCAAAGGCAATACTGTGCTTAGTGATCACGCGACCAAAGATCTAGTGGTGGCTGCCGCAGGTACGTTGAACTTCTTCTCATGAATTCGGGGTTCATTACTCAATAGCTAACGCGATAAATAGATGGAACGACGCTCCCGTTCGCTGGTGTTTACATCAACTACAAGAAAAGTGGACTCGCAGCCGAGAATTTCCAGACTCTGGAGCCCGGTCAAACAGTCACCGCTTCTGTGAACGCAGCCAAGAGTTATAAGCTCGCTGGCGTCACGACGGCTCAAATAACCGCTGTTCAGGGATTTCAATACGTGACAGGATCTGAAGCACCTACCACGTTGGGGGATTTGACATCTTGTGATGACATTACCTCAAGTACCGTGACAATCACCCCCGACCAGAACACAGTTGCCAGGTAGGTCTTTGAATGAGCCCATAATAAGTTATTCAAAGCAGTTGTAGAAGCTAACTCTTTTCCTAGCGAACACATCTCCAAGCGGGATACACCTAACATTTCCTCCCGCATCAAGAAGCGCTCTGTAACTTACAGTTCATGCTCCACCTCCCAAACCAGTTCCCTCAAGACCAGTGTTTCACATGCTATCTCTATGTCATCTGCTGCGTACACGGCAGCTGGCTCGGGCGCAGATGACTTCACTACTTGGTTCATATCAACTTCCGAGGAAACTAAAGTCCGCTCTATCTACACCGACGTCAAAGGCGTACAGACGACGTCCCCCGAGATATCCTGTACCGACACTTACGGCGATTGCTCGGATGGTTCCGCGTTGCTCTTCACAGTCCCAAGCGACAACGTCATTGTGCCATGCCCAGACAATGGATTCTGGGACTTCCCGGAGTACGCAACGACTTGCTCAGATGATGACTACGACAGGGCCGGCAGCATCTTGCATGAGATGACCCATCTCTACGGCACTGACGATTATGCCTATGGCCCAACCGCCGCAAAAGCACTCACTGCCGCGAAGGCAGCGGCGAATGCGGATACGTATGAGATGTATGCCGGAAGTGTGAGACTCGGTGGATGTACTTCGTAGATCAAGGTGAATGAGATGAGGCAGGGAGAAAGGTGGTAGTGGGATGATGGGAGGGTTATTGGAAGGGGTTAAGAGTTCATTCCTAACAAGTGGCAGTAAATTGATGGACCTTTGTAGTAAAAGTTATGGTCTGGAGAAACCGAACAGCGACAAAATATGATATCTTCAAGCCATCATTCATTTTCAACCAAGTTAATCCAGGTTTGTTATAAAGAAAGGCACAGAGCTTTCCATTTACCAATAATTCATAGATGTAATAAGCCTTTGAAAGCTCCCAGATTTGGTATTTCCACGAGAGAACTTGCTAGACGGTGACTCCTGATGTGGTGAAAGGTAGTTTTGTCTCGAATTCTATGATCAATCATCCAGTGACTTGGCAATTTCTCGTGCATCTTGACTGTTAATTCCCAAAACCGCTTCGTGAACTCGCGTGGAAGCTTTGAAAGCTAATTCCTAAGGCCTTTAGCCTTTTTCGATTCTTCCAAGCTTCGGTACGGGAACTTGCATATATATCAATCATGCCCCTAGATGATTAATCACACACAAATTGTAGGGGCCAGTATGATATTGGGAGTTGTACCCGTAAGCTAGATTGTTGTGTACCAATGAGAGCACATCCCTGCATTCCTTGCTTACATGGTATGACACCGCTGAGTCAAGATTCTGCATATTCAAGAGCCGCAAATCGCCTAGGTATGATTTTACAGCTGTATGTATTTGGATTGGTTCTAGCAAAGGTCGGTGTGGGTTTTGTTCTAAAAGATGTTGAGATCAAACTCCACGTAGGTTAAACCCTTTGAAGAAAGTGTACTCAACCAATTGACTGTATTTGCTGATGACTTGCCAAGCATGTAATCTTCCTAGAAGGGGGAAACTTGCGCCTGGGCGTCGAATCCAAGGGGCGCAATAATTCTATCTATACCCAGGCTTGTAATTTTCTGCTGTTGCTGAGAAATTGCAAAGGTTTCTTCAGGGATATGAGGATACAGGTGAAGATGGCAATATAAAGTTCTGCAGTTCTTGCTTACAACCTTGTGCGAGGACGGAGGTCAGAAAAGCAGAAGTCCAATAGCGATAGCCATGTGGTTTCGACCAAGACGAAGGCACGTTTGTAGTTCAATCTCACTTCCGGAAAGCAAGTATATATATGTGAGTCCCAGACCCGACAATCCCTTCTTCAGCTCATCATTCTCCTTTGATTTTGAAGAAAGCCTCATCCTTCAGTCGACCAACCTCCAAGTCACATAAATATGCACCCCAAGACTCTCGCATCCATTGCTCTTGCAGCAGCAACAGCTGTTCAAGGTACACATTTTTATTCCACCAACTCGTCAGTGAGCTGAAACAAATCTGGTTGAAACTGAACGGATCGTAGGATATAACTTTGTTCGTTTGAACAAAACGGATGCTGTAAGTTTGCGAATTGAAATTTCATCAAAATCCACCTAAAAACTTCAAGGTTCTCCTCGTTGTCGACCATCAACTCGGTCTTTCTCAGCTAGTGCGCGACTTCAGCACCGTCGAATTCCGTCAGTCAATACTGGCTCATGCTGCCATTGGAAATTTATTCAATCTCCCCACCATCTTGACAACATCGGCCGACACTGGTACTGTCCCCTTCTCCTCAATTCACTAAACTATATGCTGACAAATACCAGGACCAAATGGAGCACTACCCAAAGAAGTCATTGCTATGCACCCCAACGCCCCATTCATCCACCGCCAAGGAGAAGTAAACGCCTGGGACAATGCCGACTTCCGCGCCGCAGTTGAGGCAACCGGCAAGAAGCAAGTCATACTCGGTGGCATTGTCACGGAAGTCTGTGAGTTTGCTCAATCTCCCAGTTATTTAACCACATTAATCTTAAGATAGGCACTGCTTTTCTCGCCCTCTCTCTCGTAGAAGCCGGATACAAGGTATTCGCCAACACTGAAGCAAGCGGGACCTTCAGCGACAAGCTTGCTGCTGACGCCAATCGCCGTATGGAACAGGCAGGCGTGCATCTCATGGGTATGTTTGGTATTGTCATGGATTTGATGCGGGATTGGCGAAATACCCCGGGCACTGCGGAAGTACTGCCTTTCCTTGATACGTAAGTGTCTTCTTCGACTGTTCTGTGTAAAGGCGTGCTGATCTGCAAAAAGGTTTTTGGTGCCCTATTCATTGGTTGCCAGAGATCATGGTTATGCCATTGATAATGGAACCATTGTCCCTGGGGAAGCAAAGATCTTGTGAAGAACGGAGGTCGTAGGGGGATGAATCGGTCTTGAGATAGGGTGCAACTATTGAGTCCGAAGAGTTTGCAATGAGGTATGCAGAAGAGCGGAGAAGCAATAAACATGAAATAGTGGGTATAAATAATTCTAAGTCGGTCGCTACTTGAACAATTTTGAGAATAATATATCGAGGCTTTTGGAAAGACTACAAGATATTTGAAAATGATTTGTAGCGCGCACACTTGAAGCCAATATATTTCGCCTTTTTGTCTAGGTGACTATTCTGCGCGACAGATTAGAAACACTGCCTTTGGCTCAGTTTTCGCTGTCTTTCTCCTTGGAGGCCGACTGAACTTGCCCCAGCTTCTTTAAAAGACCAATCTTCCCAATGTTTCTTAAGCCGCAAATAGTCACCCCGAGACAAACAACCATGCAACCAAAGCATACCCATTCTGCAGCCCTCAAACCCTCTAAATACGCAAATCGTTCCGTTCTCCCATTCTTTAAATGTTTCTCTTGGACCGCGTATTGAGCAGCTGCCATGACTGGCAACGAAATAGCTCGTCCCATTGCAGCGACTGTTTGAAACATTGCTCCGGCAATAGCTTGGTCTTTCCTTGGGAGCGCTTGGGTGGTGAAAAGTCCCAAACAGGTGTATACGGTATCGACTCCAAAGGCAGCTAGGGCCATAGAGGGCATGCCATATGCGAAGTACGATGTGGATGGTGGAATTGGAACCGCGAATAAGACATTAGCAATACATGACGACACAAGTCCGAATATGAGGATAAAGTCGCCGCGAAGTCGGGAAAGAAGATATCCGGAAGCGATGATAGTGAGTACTAACGGAGATTAGGCCTCTGCTTGGGAAGGATGGTCGGATTTCTTACTGCCTACGACTCCAAGTGGAAGAAAGCGAAGCATTGTTTGTAGAGGGGATAGGAGTTGATAGTCTTGATAGCTGAAGCACAGTTAGTTATGCTGGACCTAGGGAAGGGGGCTGGGTAGCTTACAAGTAGGTCGAGTACAAAGTAAAATTTGTGAAGCCACCAGAAAACAAAAATACTATGATCATAGCGAAAGTGAATCGAGAATTCTTGAATGTAGATACTGGCATCAGTGGCTCTTTGACCGTCTTACTCTCCAGGTAATGCTGCCAGTAAACGAAAGCCAATAAAAGTATTACGGATGCGATAAGGATGCCAATAACAAAGCCTGACTTCCATCCTTGTGATGCTCCCTCGGAAAGAGAAATTATCAGAAGCAGCGTTCCGGACGTGAATAAGAAGGCACCAATCCAATCAACTCCAGATGCACGAGGTGAATCTTCGGGATGCTCTTTTCTTCCAGGCTCTTTCGGAATCGCGAATATCGCGGTGACGCCAATAATGCAAGAAGCGCCAGCAATGACAAAGAGGACAACCTTCCAGCTTGTATACTGTGAGATGATACCACCCTAGAGCTAACTTCAGCAAACACCCACTCGTCCAGCAATGACTACTTACAATAATGTTTCCCATAGCTTGTCCAAGAGGAGCCCCCCCAGAGTAGAAGGCAAAGCTGTAGTTTTTAACTCGCCCAGGAGGGATCGTATATCCGAGAATTCCAATGGCAGAAGGAATCGTAGCAGCAGCAGCCTGGATTGGTTTAGCATCTACTCTCTACAAGCCTAGATAAAACGTACCAGGCCATGCAGTGCCCTCATGACATATAGGCATATCTCAACCGGGGAGAATGCTGTCCCTAAAGAGACCGCAGTGACCCAAAAGCATCCTGATATAAAAAAGCGGACGTTTACCGTAGACATCGCCAAGCTTTCCAAAGAGCAGGAGAAATGACCCGGAAGTCAAAGAGTAGGCAGACACGATCCATTGTTGGCGAGTAAATGGAATGTTCAAGTCCCTACTCATCTCCGGAAGAAGAATTACCACGGCTTGTAACGAGAGGGTCTGCATCACTCCATGAAGTCAGTCGAGATTCAAGAGATCTCATGTCGACCAATAGGGAAACTCACGTTGAGAAATGTAGCACCAGTCAAAATCAGAACCAGTGGTCCGACTTGACGAATTGTTACTTCTTTCGCATCGCCTCGGCTCTCGACCGTATTTATCCGGACAGAGGGTGGCGGAAGATCTTGCATCAAGGATGTTTCGAGCGACACAAGCCCAGCTGGCGCTTTGGGCTCTTCAATGGCAATGACATGGCTCATGTCTAAGTATACAGAGTCGGAGGCTTGCACTTGAATTTGAGAGAAAACGAAAGAAGAAGTGTTAGAAAGATGGTCAAGCGAAAGTACTTCGCGACATATTTACACCCCACTCCTGAACTCCGGAATCCGCCATTTAGCGCAACCTCCTAGCCAGGGCCAGGTATAATATGCATACGTGCTTATTATGAAGCGAGCACGCAAGAGAAGTAGGAAGCTCTGTACGGAGTATACTCATACTGCTCGTTTTAGGAGAACAAAAATATGGTGTTAAGATCACGGCAGTAGAATTCGCAGAAACATCTTGATGATGGGAGGAAGTAGAATTAAAGGCGGGATAAGAGTATCTAGACTTCTGACTAAGCGAGTCCTTAACTCCGAAGCCAGCCTCAACCTCTTTCTCACTGGACAAGAGCACTCGTCTTTCTCACTGGACCAGCCCCAGCTTTGTCAAATCTGGGCATGCAGCTTTTATCTACTGTTAAACTGCACCGGGCTATTACTTTCACTACAAATCCGGGGAAGTGGGCATATTCAACAGGTAGCTCAGCCCTACGATGGCACTCCACAACAATGGCTGCCCCAATCAATACTAGAACCTACGATGTTCGTCACAATCCCTTGTTATTCCTGAAAAGATCTACTCACCTGATATACCCTAGGATGCCGTCGACCTTCTTAATTCTCTTCAAACACCGTATCATGTCCTTAAGCAACGTCGCGATGCCGGAATACGCATTGACAAGACGGCAAATGAAGAAATGCGCAGGTGCCTGCATCATATTGGATACTCGGTACATGCAACCCCTCGTCAAAAATGCCTATACTAAGTGCTTCATATCATAGCAACAAGATTTAGAAAAACTCAACATCGTTCACGTTGCAGGTACCAAAGGCAAAGGGTCAACATGTGCCTATGTCGATTCCATCTTGTCGCAATACCGCAAGTCACGTGGCATCCCCAAGAATGTTGGACTCTTCACCTCGCCGCACCTCGTCGCTGTCCGAGAACGGATACGTATCAATTCCGCTCCCATTTCCGCAGAAACCTTTGCGAAATACTTCTTTGATGTGTGGGACAAACTCGAGACAGCCTCTGAGCACAAGCCCGTGTACTTTCGCTACCTGACTCTTATGAGCTACCATGTCTTTCTCCAAGAAGGCGTCGATGCAGCTGTCTATGAGGTTGGCGTTGGAGGCGAATATGACTCTACGAATATAGTTGATCGGCCTGCGGCTACTGGGATTTCTACTTTGGGAATTGATCACACTTTTTCGCTAGGAGATACTATCGAAAGTATCGCGTGGCATAAAGCGGGTATTCAGAAGAAGGATGTCCCTTCTTTCACTGTTAGGCAGAAGCCAGGTGCCTTGGAAGTAGTTGAAAGCCGAGCTGCTGAAAGAGGGGTCAAATCTTTCACTGTACTAGACCAGGACCCGCGACTGCAAGGAGTCAGGATTCGACCAGACGCAGAATTCCAGAAGTCCAACGCAAGCTTAGCCATTGCTCTGGCAGATACTGTGCTTCAGAAGATGGACCCGAGCTATGCGCTACCGGTAGACTCACTACCCAAAGAATATATTGATGGGCTCGAGAAGGTAGTATGGCGAGGGCGATGCGAGACGAAGGTGGAAGGTGACATTACATGGTACTTGGACGGAGCTCATACAGCAGAAAGTATTATGGTAGCCGCGAAATGGTTTAGTCAAGAGTGTTCCAACAAGTGAGTCTGTTATGCTATTACAGTCGGTAATACTGGTTGAGTGAAGACCTAACAGTCACGCAGATCGGGAACTCGCGCTCTCATTTTCAACCAGCAAGGTCATCGTGAAGCAATCGAGCTTCTTGAAGGCCTTCACACAGCAATCACCGAGGAAGGGACTGTGAAGTTTGACTATGTTGTATTCTGCCCGACTGTTTTGGGGGGAACAAGCACGAAAAGAGGTACGTGTTAGCTGTCCAATATATTGCTCTTTCGTGCTGTACTGACAATATGCCAAGATTTCGATGACAAGGGTCAAGATTCCACTGCTGTCTCGGAGCTCACTTTGCAGAAGGCCTTTGCAGAAAAATGGAAGGCGCTGGATTCATCCACATCAACAACTATCCAAGTTCTTCCCACCATTGAAGATGCATTCAAGTATGTGAGGAATTTGCAATCTGTAGAGAGCGGGAATCAAACCTCTACCCTGATTACTGGGAGTGTGCGCTTGGTGGGTACCGCGTTGGCTACCCTGGAGGATGTGGATGCTTTATGATTATAGAGCTAATGTTTAGTGGCAAATATTAAATCAAAAGACATGAAGATGCAATTTCACCTTCAAGAGTATGATGACGGAGATGAACTAACAGATGAACTCCAATGCTCTTCTTCCTCTGCTTGCATCTTCGATAATGAATCTTCGATGTTAATCGGACTATTTAGTGGGGTGGTTTGGTTGGACTTCGAATGCCATTTCGATACTGTTCTACTAGTGTTAGCTCGGCGTGTGTTCTCGAAATCTCTTAACGCTATTTCTTTCATGATCAACAGGATATTCTAGGTTCTTGTCACTTTCTTTTCTTTTCGGCCATAGCTCTAGAGAATATGCCGCTCCTCGTATACGGAACAGAAATCAAAACGGGTAATTAGCCATATAACATATTGTAGTGGTAGCGGCATAACAATCACAACTTCGATAGACCACATGTATCGCAAATATGAAGTTTCAATATATTGTTGGTAGGAGTACCAACTTCCGGTTCCTGATCTGCTACAGGCTTAATCACAATAGGGACTACACGGCTTTCATACTATCCCATATCCATCCCACCATCTCCGGTCGCAAAGTCGCAAGTGCTACCACAGTCTACCTACCCCACCATTCCCTTCAAGTGCTCGTTTCAGCTCTACTCGCCAAATCCTCCCTCCTGCTCTTGCTTTCAGGGTCAAAGTAAGGTGCCTCGCCTACGCTCACAGTCCGCACCCCATATCTTTCTCCGTACCCCTCAATATCATTGGTGGCAGTATGGAAAGTGGAACGATTGTCCCAAATAGCAATGTCGTTAACATTCTGCCACTTGAACCTCACCTGCAGATCGTGGTTGTCCACCAGAAGCCTCACAAACCACTTTAGTAGTGCCTTGCTCTCTAACTCGGTAACGTCATTGATATGTGAAATATGCCCGCCAATTGGGAAAACAGACTTCCAGCCAGTCACGGGGTTCGTGCGTACGACAGGATGCACTGCGGTGAGCTCTCGGCCGACATTCTCCGGTGCTCCACGAGGCTTTTCGTAGATCTCGAACCCTCCTTTCTTAGCTGCTTCAATAAACCCGGGCTGTGAAAATGTGCCAGTAAGACCTTCGAGGAACTTCTGGTACGGCGTGGACAGACGATCATAGATCTCGTATCCAGAAGCCCAGAGTGTATCGCCACCCGTCTCTGGCAGGACCTCTAGTCTCAGAGATGAATAGTCAGCTGGCTTGGGCTCGAAAGCAATGTCGGAGTGCCAAGCTCCAGAGTTCTGCTTTTTGTGCGCGATGTCGAATTTTGTGTTCAGATATAGTTTTTTGGCCAACACGGAATCAATAGTGCTGATTTCTGGATCCGAAACCCGATAGTCCTCACGCTCCGAGTTCAAGATCGGGTGAATGTGCAGCCCAGAAGATTCTGGCTTCCCCGACAAAAGACCCAGCTGCTGAACCAGCTTTTTCTGGAGATCGGCTGTTAAGTCATCCTGAGCACGGAAGAAAACAACCCCTCGCTCGGAGACTGATGGGTGTTAAATCTAACGTGAAGTATGCAAACACTGCAACTTACTAGTAAGTGCAAGTTCCCGAAGCAATTGATCAGAGTTGGGCGCTTGAAGCCACGAAACGAGACTTGCGTGGGGAAACTCTCGCCCAATGATAGGGGTCGTTTCAAAGCTTTCAAACTGATCTAATACTCCTGTACTTTTCACCCATGGCTTTTCGGCCTTGAATTTACCCTCGGGGACTGTGGTGGAGGTGATGCTTTCGGTAGCTGAGGGTGCCATTTTTCCTTGTTCGGAGGAGAAATTTCACTTTGAGGAGTTGGGACAATGGCTTGGGGGTGAAGAATGTTTATGATGGTCTTGAGGGTAAGTGAGCTTGAAATCATGATGGATATAACAAAAGAAGGAGAATGAGCCAGCTTGTATATGAAACTCTATGAAAGGCGTGTAGATAATGGGACAAATCAGAAGAGAACGTTGAGGCGGAGTGCAGAATGGCAACATTTGAGCCTGCTCTGACGAACCAATTGATAATCAATAACAGCCTTGACTGTGTGGCATAGGTCGGGGTATCACCCAGTTCTAGACCACTTTGTGTATGTGGTGATCTCAATCTCATATTGCGCAATCTGTTCAGCATGGGGTATCACATCACGTGCGAAAGGGGTAAACAGCACCTGTCTCGACTAATAAAGGGGCTTGATTGTGGGGAACCCAAGGACTAGCCTGGAACACAGTAGACGGACAAAGCGGCAGGCAAGAGTAGGACATCTAAAGTCGAACACATAATGAGTGCCGCGTCTTTTGTCCAGTAAAAGCCTCAACACCTTTGAGATGGGTTTTAGAGAGGCGTGCTATGGTTAACCCCCCCGGCCTTCGATTATACTTTATCTATTTCCAAAATGTTCTCGGTTTTCAGGTTGTGAGCGGTCGTCGAGTGAGCTGCGTGGGCAATCTCAGGGTGTTCCTCTTTCAACCGAGCAAAATTACGTTCTGCATCCCAAACCCACGGGGTCTTTGCAGCGAACAACAAGTCCATCTCCTCAAGCGTACGTTGATTCGATTCGGGATACAATGCCCAAACCATGGGTATTGTGATGACATTGGAGATTGCGAAAATGTATAGAGTTTTCTCACCAATGCTGTTAAACATCACCGGGCACAAGAGTGTCTATTCAAAATTAGCGAAAGACAACAACCAAGTAGGATGCAAAGAATATACCAGCCATCCATTCCCAATACTCCACCCTACAACACCCCACGCATTGCCCTTTGCTCGAACTTCCAAAGGGAAGATCTCCGCTGGATACAGCCAAGGAACGGTCAACCACGTCGCTCCGAAAACGGAGGTGAAGATGAATATCATTGATGCTGCTGCTGCTCCGTATTGGGATGCTTTGGTGGTTTCACCTGCTGCTGTAGCGTCGATTCCAAGACGAGACATGCCTCCCGCAAGAAACATGGCGATTCCTTGAGCAACCGAGCCCCAATAAAGTGTCCAGCGGCGGCCAATGCGGTCAAGTGTGAAGACGCAGATAAGGGTGGCGAACATGTAGAAGATGTTGTTAAGACCTGATATCCATTGGCTCTTCTGGGTGTTGAATCCTGCGATACGAAAGATTGTGGGGGCGTCTGATCTTGTCAGCCATCAATCACACAGAAGGGAAGCAGAACTTACAAATCGTGACTCCGGCGATCCCAACCCACTCTTGTAGAATCTGTAACCATACCACAAGCTGTACTCTCCTTCCGGTATGTAGATCTCCAGATCCTCGTCCAGTCAGCATCGAGAAGTATGATGTTCTATTTCCAGCCTCCTTTTCCAAACGTGACACATTTCGGATGTCCTCAAACTCTGCGTCTGCTTGAATCTTTTCTTCGCCTTCGTCACCTCTTAGTCGTGCAAGAATGAAGCGTGCTTCTTCTTCTCGCCCGACCTTCACGAGCCATCTAGGTGATTCGGGGAACCACCACACAGTTGTAAACAGAAGAAGAAGGGGAATGATTTGGAAAGCAATTGGGAATCTCCATCTAATTTGAGAGGCTCCATCGTCGATAAATGAGAGGCCACTAGTAACGTTGGTTAGCAATTATAATAAATGAAAAAGGTCATGCGTACAATTCAAGCCAGTACGCAACTACGACACCAAATATGTTCAGCGTGAATTCAATGGCAATGAATTGGCCTCGACCAGTATGTGGGACGGATTCCGTTGCCCAGACCGGGACAATGGCATTCAAGATTCCAGTTCCAAAGCCGTTAATCAGTCGAGCTGCAGTCACATCAGCTTTGAGTAAGGAATATCAGTATTCAAACCCACCAAAAATCATCCAGATATGATTCTGGGCCGAACATTGCAGCGAAGCTCCCAATACGCCCCATGCCGCACCAATGGCGATAGTCTTGATCCTCCCTACCTTTTCCCCTACCCACCCCCCAGCGAGCCCTCCAACGAGCGTTCCCAAATAATACACACTGACGATTCCACCTTGCAGCAGCGAATTTGTGATGACTGGCGTGTTCTTGGAGCCATCAATCATCTCAACGTGACCAAATTTCATGGTCTCAATGTAATCTTTGGCATTATTGACTCCACCCATCATGCCCTGGTCGTATCCAAACTGAAAAGGTATAAGCTTTACTTCTTCATTGGGAAAGTTTCAGGAGCGCAGCAATGTCTCAGAAGCCACGAGAGATGCTCAAGCATGACTGTAAAAACCGACACATGACGAAAGAGGAAACAAAGGGGGGTATCGTTGTTCTTACAAAAAAGATCGAAAGACCTGCAATGCAATTGATTGCTATGAGGAGCTTCCTTTTCTGAAATGCATGGGCGACATTCCAGGAATTGATTTGGTGACCCATATCGAGATAGCACTTGTGGTGTAATGAATTAAACCTGCCACAGCTCAAGCTAAAGACCAAAGAGAGGTCAGCTGTAGTGGGAGAAAGTGCTAGTATTAAGCTTCTCCAATAATGAAGATGCTAAACTAAGGAGGAAGGTCGTTTGAAGGGAAGGGCTCTTCTTATACCTGATACTTCATACGCCCTGTGCTGACTAACCCTTTGGTGTGCCTCGCGTCATCAATAGATAGTCCCTGTCCCTGACTCTGTACAAGGGAATCCAGGGGGCGGATCCCGTGATTCACACACGTGATGTCGCGCGTCTAGTGACAGAGCCAATCGCAGAGTAAATAGCTTGGGGATTACGAGACCCTGAAAGAAATAGAGGAGGTTTTCAATCAACAATTATAATATCAGTGCTCTGGAGACTCATACATACGACGATATGCCTTCGTGACATCAGAAGCTATTCACACAATACCCCACCTTGTGAAACCCCATCCCCATCTTCTACTCTGCCGGAGCCAAAGCCCACCCCACCTGCAGTTTCCAATCGTGGAGACTCCGATTCGACATGCAGTTGATCACTCGGACAGCTAGAATGAGTGTTAGCCGAACCTCCCCGAGAGTGGCAGCATAGTTTACGCACAACTGCCTACTTATATGCGCACGAATTAGAAGCCCGCTCTTCGGATGTCCTCTTATGGCAATGCGGATAAGTCTCCATCCGACTTTTGGCTCTCCATCTATAACATTGAAGAATAGAATGCAAGGACTGAGTTTTGCGGAATATAACTAATCCAAGGTCCTGCTTGTCGCCGCGGACATAACGCGGGCAGCAAGGCAGTCCCGTTCAATAAGAAAGTTATTCGTCCTCTTATCCGTCATCTATGGCCTTTTTGCTCTAGCAAGCTAGGCCGCGAGGTCAAAGCAGTGAAGATCACAGCGCTACTAACTGGGATCCCAGGGCCGGTGTCTGAGAAGAGTTCATGAAATAGGCGACCTTTAATGCATATGCATGTCATACAAGTTTGTGAAATGTTGCATGGCTCTGCAATACATCGGCGCTTGTAACAGTTTGCCAACTTTAGATGAATTGGTTTTCGTACAACACTTGCAACTTTCGCAGATCCATAACTTCCCGGGGAAGCTGGTCAGGTAAAATCTATTCTCGTCATGCAATATTAATCTATAAAGTCAGAGCAAGACGAAGATGCATCTAGACACGCCGGCTAGACAAGTAATAATACAAACGAAAGAGCTTATAGATCATTCAATCCTTTTCTTGCCTTCCTCGGCATTGGTGTACCGCGCCGTACTGAGACCCCTCTCATGCCTGGCAACCAAGGTCCCGATAACCTTATCATTCCGCACGTTACTGATCGCTTCGTTATAACCTTCTGTTGCCCAGGGTCGGGGGTTGAGTTTGGGCCAATTGACCTGAGCAGATTGTCAGTAGTTGGCGGAAGCAATAGAGAGGCAAGAGGACTTACGTATAACATGCCGTTGCTGTAGATGAAGTTCAAAGACCAGCAGCCGACGGCGAACCAAAATATGATGAATATCCGGAGCGGCAGAACGGCTGCATCTGGAAGACGCCGCGTAAATGCTCCCACAAACACGAAGAATAAACTGAAGGCCAGGATGTAAGGGATGCTTTGGATGAGCAGTGGCCGCCGGTCGGCAAAGACCATGTGTGACGTTGTTTCGGGGAGGTGAGACCCCAAGAATAGATCGAAAGCATCCTGCTTAGGCCCGTCTAGAAAGTTGTTTCTCACGTATCTCGTAATGGAGTTCTGAAGATCTTGCAATGCGCCCGCTTTAGTACGTTGGCCGGTGCGAGTAAAATCAGTCTTCAAGGCTCCAGTGCCAGAATAGGATTTGGAAACCACATCAGCATTATCCGCCCAGACTTTGCGGAATAAGAATTCAAAGGAGGCATCTGACGTGAAGGTCTCGCCGCGGGCAAGAACACCGACATCTGTTAGTTGACGATTTAAAGATGATCTGGCCAGCATGCTTTGCACAACGTTGGTGCGATCAAGACAGTCCATGCAATTGGTACGGACGACGCTCGTCTGATGATTCCGCACTTCAAGTCTGCCTTCTAGGTCTGCCGGCATATCTACGCCGCGGAAGTACTGTTGCTTCTCAAGAGCATCGTGAAGTCTGTCTAAAAGGAGTTGAGCCCGGTGCCATTTAAGACCCTTTGTCTCATTGTGGAAGTCAAAGTAGACGTAATGTAAGCGGTCGAATTCCTGCTGGCGTCCGCTTGGCTCCACAATCCGGAATTTCTCATCGGAGATCTGGTCCTGCTGAGTACTCTCAGCTGGCGCAGAGACCAGATATTTGACCATCTGCTCATATGCTTCCTTCACCCTCACCTCGCGACCCTTCTGGTTTACGAGATTGACTAGGTAGTTGTCACCGTAGAGTCGAATCTGCTGACTGAAGTGTGCCCTGGCCGCTGCAACGGCAGGTTCAACCCCACGGATTTGAAGCTTGGGTGTGTAGTGGAGAGTGTTTACTTCTGCCCAATATACGGGCACACTGCCTCTAGTTTGGACGTAGGACATGATCTGCACTTCCTTCCCACTGGATCCACCAACCTTGCCATTCTGCATGCCTCCGCCTCCCGCAAAGCCACCCATCCCGCTCGTGCTATCGTTCAGTATAACAATCTGCTCGGTCTCGTTGAAGTTGGAAACATTTCCCTGCTCATCGATTCCTCGAGAGAAGTATCTGGTCCCAGCCCGGAGGCGCGATCGTCGAGTGATGAGAACCAGGGTCAACGGTGTTGTCTTTACCCGTGTATTCACAATCTCCATCATGCCAAACATGACTGGCAGAATATACGCATCTACTGCGGGCTGCTGCCCGTGTTGGTTTTTTGAGCCCGAGGTCCTAAAGTCAATGAGGTCGGACTGCACAAACTTATTCCAGAAGAAACGATCATCTGCCCTCTTCCACAACGGCTGGGCAGTGTCGAGTTGAGATTGGCGTTGGAAGGTGTTTGTGATGTCGAAGGAGTAGGAAAAGTATAGGGGACTAGACTTGATAAAGGTCTTCAGCAAGGCGAGGTAGTTGTCTTCGTCTTGGTCGTGGAGGGGTCGTTCGCGGAGTGGGAGGAACTCGGTAGCGATAACTTTGTAGATCATATGGCCCTTTAACCGTCCCATGGGTTGGGCCTTGGTGATGACAATGATGTACTTGTCTGGTAGATAGTTAGAGCGGATTCTTGCTTTGTTTCCTTCTTTTTTCCTTCTTTCTTTTTCCCCTTCCTGGCCATGCCATGCCCTGCCCTGCCGTGGGCCATTCATTTCATTTGCTTACCCAGTCGCAACTTGATCATTCCCAGGATGCCAGCAATACTCGACACCCTCTTTCCACCCAACAATGCCCCATCGTTCAGGCGCAGGTCCCCCGAGGGTCGGTCTACAACGAGGGTTAGGGCGGATGGCGAGGAAGGAGAGGTAAAGGCGTAGTGGGACGCGGATGCGTGGACATTGATGTCGCGGAAAGGGAGGGAGGCCATGATGAGGGGCGGATGAGGGCAAGGAAAGCGCTTGGCTCTTGGTAATGACAGTCGGAATATAGGTTATGGGCGCATGAAGGAGGGATCTGTGCTATGCGAAGCTCTGGATGGGAAGTTCTTGGTGTTGATGCTTCAGCTAATACTCCGTTCCGTACAAGCAGCTAGCTGTCTTTAGTCAAATTAGCAGGGAGGCTGCGAGTGAGGCGAAGATAGACGTACGTGGTGTGTAAATAGTGACAGGACAGGTGCACCAGGTACAAGACAAATACTTCTTGACAAGGGTTATTATGATAATTATGGAATCATAACAGAGGTCAGCTTAAACCATTAACAAATAGAAATCATGTAAATGTATGAAGCATGAATGACGAAGGACTTATGGAAGTCCTTCAAGGTGTTCAATATCCAACCAACATGAGGGTGAATGTATCTTGACCCTGATAAATAAACCCACGTGATCTCTAAATAGCGTCCCTTCCGTTCGCAGCAAGACATCGTCACCCGGTCCCAAGACATCTCTAAGCAAGCAATACCCATCCACGAAACAAAACACCGTACCACATCCGCATCTTCCTCTTGCAATCTCGGTCTCACGAATCACTGTTCCTACAAACGCTCGTCCATCCTATCCTCTCGACCCCTCCAATCTCACCACCCAATATGGCTGCCAGAGGCCCAGCAGGCTCCCGCGTTGGGAACTCTCGATTTGCGCAGTTCAAGCTGGTGTTGTTAGGTATGTACCTTGTTGTTTCCTGTAGAACTCTCAACTCTAGCTACTATGCTAACGTCTATTTCCAGGAGAATCTGCCGTGGGAAAGGTGCGCCTTGTACATTCGAACCACCCATCCCAGAACTAACTTCAATGTAGAGTTCCATCGTCTTGCGCTTCGTCAAGGTCCGACTGCTCGACTACGCTTCTACTTCCAGCCACTGACATCTCTATAGGACCAGTTCGATTCTTACAGAGAAAGCACGATTGGTGCCGCCTTCTTAACACAAACAATATCACTCGACGAGAACACCACCGTCAAGTTCGAGATATGGGATACCGCCGGGCAGGAGAGATACAAATCCTTGGCACCTATGTACTACCGGAATGCCAACTGTGCTGTGGTGGTTTATGATATTACACAAGCGGTAAGGATTCATCTAGCTAGTGCCCAGAACTCAGCTGATAAGTACACCAACAGTCATCACTAGATAAGGCAAAGCAATGGGTAAAAGAGCTGCAACGGCAGGCAAACGAGAACATCATCATCGCTTTGGCAGGAAACAAGTTGGATTTGGTCACTGAGCAACCTGATAAGCGGGCAATTCAAACCGCCGACGCCGAAGCATATGCTAGGGAAGCTGGGCTGCTTTTCTTCGAAACATCAGCCAAGACAGCCGAGAACGTCCGAGAACTATTTACATCGATTGCGAAGAAGCTACCCTTAGACCAGGCGGGACCAAGGAACCCAAGATCTGGTGGACGAGGAGGTGTTGAGCTACGACCTGATACTCAAGGGACCCAGGCGGGAGGTCCTTGCAGCTGTTAGAGGGTGTTAGAGAGGGACAAGTAATTTTTGCGGGATACCGGATACTCGACATGGGCGGTGAGAGATCATTTACGTGAGAGTGGAGTGGATCATAATCACTACTGCAGGAATTCCCAGCGTTGTCTTTTTCGGTGAGGAACTGATGAGGTTGAGAGACGGCAGCAGTACAGGCCGAATCTCAACCTGTTTACGAGAGCAGTCGTTTAATACCTTGATGTGTCTGGTTTCTCCTTAGAGAGGGTTAGCTTAGTGGGTGCAGGGTTTTTCCTGCAAGGCGTGAGAGGGTCTTTCTATTGAATTGTTCTGCGGCATTTGGGTTGTAAGATATGCAATATGCAATAGAACACAATCACACTGATATTGATATCAAAGGCTTTGGAGGATAAGGTGTGAATAGGTACTTGACGCATGATAATGAAATATGCTACTTTACTATGCAAAACTTTACTAGTACCAAAAGCAAAAACAGTACAAGTAATACAAATGTAATATATGTACATGTCTTATTATAGTTGCTGAGCTATGGTCATTGCTCCTCTACCTTGCATGCATGCTCTCAACTTGGCTTGCCTGCTGCGTTCGGAGGCGGCGGAAGTCTTGGCGTGACGGAAGACAGGGGCGGGAAGCTTGTAACCACCAGGCCAGGAAACATTTTGCAGCCCGAACACAGCTCCCGCTTGTTTCACGCGCATCAACAACCTCATAAATCCACCGCCGACCCTCGTTCTCGCTCTCGCCCTACGCAGCCCGCCATGCTGCGCGCTTCTCTTCGCTCGTCCAAGGCATTGGCACTGGCATACAGGCCCATTGCCTCTAATGCTGGGCCTCAATGGCATGCAGTACAGGCAGCTCGGGTGGTCCCGGGCACCCTGGTATGAGCTCTATACTTCCAATATGGTCAATTGGGCGATATAATACAGGCAGATTACTGACTTGTGCTGCCAACTTATAGAGAGGCTATGCCGATACCCCCAAACCCAGCATCAGCGATTCGAAACCCATTGTTCTTCCTGGATCTGCGAGCACAGCTACTTCCCAGCCACTCCCTCCTGGACCTGTCGCAACATCACCTAGTTCAAAGATTGCAACCGGCCCTACGCCTGCGAGCACCACGATCCCTCCTCAAAATGTACCATTGACTCCTCCATCACCAGCTGAGGTCAACGCCGCCCCGCCTAAATCAACGGGCTCTTCCCCTCCTCCACCTCCTGCCCCTGCCCCTGCCCCGAAGCCCAAACGCCGCATTCGTAGGACCTTCACAGCCCTTGTTCTCCTAATAGCCCTTGGATATGGTGGAGGTATTTATTACTCGACCGTCAACGATAACTTCCATGATTTCTTCACGGAATACGTGCCCTACGGAGAAGACGCTGTGCTGTATTTCGAAGAGAGAGAGTTTCGAAAACGTTTCCCATCAGTCACAAGACGGTCGAAGCCGAGAGATACTGGAGATCAGATCAAAATCCCGAGTCAAAGCGGTGTTTCTTGGAAGATATCAGAGGACAACAGACATGCCAACGCTACGAAGCCAGATGCACACGAGCCTAAGGAGGCTATACAGTCTCCCACCGAGAAACAGATTGGCGAAAAGGTCAAGGCTATTGAGGAAGTAAAGAAAGACGCGGCGGACCTCCCAGCACCAAAAGTGCCAGTGGCGGGAAAGTCCCCCGAGTCTCAGTCACCAGCGAAACCCGGGCACCCGGTCACCAACGAGGAACCCGAGCCTAAGAAGGAGTCGTCGCAAGCGGTCCCGTTCACATCTCCAGAAGTCGATCAACCTTCCCAGTTCCCGCCTGAGGTCACACGAATCGACCCGATCAAGATCAAAGATGCCAACGAGCCCCTTGTTCAGGACCTGGTCAAAATTCTCAATGATATTATTACTGTTGTGAATGCCGACAACTCCGACTCCAGGTTCTCCACCACGATTGGAAAGGCAAAGCGCGAATTGAGCAAGGTCGGAAGCAAAATCAGAGCCCTGAAAGATGCTGCACAGAAAGACGCAGATACCAAGATTAGCAGCGAGCGAGAAGACTTTGACCGTTCTGCCAAGGAGCTTCTCCGAAGAGTCGAGGCTGAGATGAGCGACCAACAGGCTCAATGGCAAGAAGAGTACCAGTCTGAACGCCAAAGACTGCAGGAGAATTACGAGCAGAAGCTCAAAGCCGAGATTGAGCGCGCCAACGAAGTCAACCAGCAGCGTCTCCGGAATGGACTTCTTGAGCAAGCAGTGGAGATGAGAAAGAAGTTCACCCAAGAAATCAAGGATCGCGTCGAGGAAGAACGAGCTGGTCGTCTGGGCAAGCTTACCGATCTCTCCAAAACTGTCGACGATCTTGAGAAGCTTACTACGGATTGGAACTCAGTCGTGGACTCTAACCTCAAGACCCAGCACCTTCATGTGGCCGTCGAAGCAGTCCGTGCAAATCTGGAGAAGAGCCAGGTTCCTCGCCCATTCATTCGGGAGCTCGCAGCATTGAAAGAAATTGCTTCCGATGACCCTGTTGTTAATGCAGCCATCGCATCCATCAAGCCTACCGCCTACCAACATGGTATTCCGTCGTCTGCTCAACTCATCGATCGTTTCCGCCGCGTCGCAACCGAAGTTAGAAAAGCTTCCCTGCTCCCAGAAGATGCTGGAGTCGCAAGCCATGCATCGAGCTTTGTCCTCAGCAAGCTTTTATTCAAAAAGAAGGGACTTGCTACTGGTGATGATGTTGAGAGCATCTTGACGAGGACAGAGACTTTCTTGGAGGAAGGTGATTTAGACGGTGCAGCGAGAGAGATGAATGGGTTGAAGGGGTGGGCGAAGACTTTGAGCCGGGACTGGCTTGGTGAAGTGAGGAAGGTGCTTGAGGTGCAGCAGGCTCTAGATGTAAGTTCTCTCCTGATTTCTTCTGATATGTAGTGCTAATATGGATGCAGGTAATTGCTACGGAAGCAAGGCTACAAAGCTTGAGGGTCGAATAGACGTTGACATTTCATTTGTACATGATTAAGACCAGTAGCTAGGTGTACGAGTACCAAAATAGAACTGCATATTTATACCTTTCACACACAGCTACTCGGCAGTCCCTATCACTATATACCTTGTTGATTTTGTCATATCAATTACTATATCTTGGGGAGAAGTGATGGCTTAGTAGGTAATATTGTAGTTTTGGGGAATTTCTCTTCGACACGTCTTCATCCTTCGGTATTCGAATCTATGCTACTCTGATGTTTCCCGTGTGTTCAAAATCAAGCTCAAGGAGATAGATATGATCCTTTCTGGCAAGCTATCAGGAGACAAATCATACCATCAATTAAAGTTGAAATGGGAACCACAGTTTGCGTTCTTGGAGATCGCAATTTCACATTTTTCCTCTGGTCAATGGTTAAGCTAAGTTGACTTTTGGATTATCCCTTCAGGCACATATCTACTCTCATTAATACCCAGAGTTCATTTACAAGAGGGTTAGACAAACTAACATGTATCACGTGCTTTATCGTGATACAGCAGCAAAGGCTTACGCTTAGCATGCGCCTGTAACGGGTCTCCGCCATTTCGTCCGCAATCTCAGTCACATAACACACAACATCCTCCCAAAATCACGTCCCTCTTACGTAACAAGTAAGCTTTGATTGAACCGTTATTTCCGATGACAGAAGTACAAATGTTATGTTCAATCTGCAAGGCTCTCCCACCACTCAATGACTTCAATGGTGTCCAAGAGCACCACACGATCCGAACCCTGGAAGAATCTGTGAAAAAGGATTGTCCCCTCTGCAAAATCATTTGGAATACCCTATTAGGAGTAAATAGCTTTAAATCGATCCGAGAGAAAAAGAATGGTGAAGCAGCAAAGGCTATCGTCGGCCTGGAATATGCGCCGCGTCACTCACCACGAGATATCTGCCAGTATATCTGGGTATCAACGGATTACTTAGGTAATGGAGGCTCGAAAATGACACTTTTCGTAAGAGACGGTGGGTAACTATCCAGCACATTAATTAAACCTGCCTTTATTTTCTGTAATATCGAGCAATATATTTTAGTTAACCAAACCTATATCTCTTGCAGATGAAGCGGCTCCGAATCTGATTAATGGAAGAGAAGTTGGACTAGATCCAGCAGGAGAGCAAATATTTAAAATGGTCCAAGATTCTTTACTGGACTGTTTATCGAACCACAAGAGCTGCTCAACTCTTGAATCTACGTTATTGCCATCGTTTGCTATTGATGTCGGCCCATTGGATGGCTCAAGGGAGCCTCTGCTTGTAGAAAATGACGGAACATTATTAGGATCGTACGTAACTCTCAATTATTGTTGGGGTAGTCCGCAAACACTACAGTTGGTGAGAAGCTCCAAAGAGGGTTTGAAAGAATGTACAGCCCTTGACAGGTAAGTCAAATCTGGGAGTGGTATCTCACATTCCCAATGTCTTATAATATGTTGTAAAGTATTTACTGCGATGATAAGGTTTCAAGTCCAACCCTTTTCCTTTTCAAATAGTACTGACTTGAAGATAATATCTAGTTTGCCACAAACTTTGAAAGATGCTGTCATAATCACTCGAAGGCTTGGCCAGCAATATCTGTGGGTAGATGCTCTTTGCATCTTACAGGATGATAACGAAGCGAAGCAAGAAGAGATCTCAAGGATGAGCCAGATATATAAAAATTCAGTCTTTACAATCCAGGCTGCATCCTCGAATTCGGTCGCTCAAGGGTTCCTCCACACTCGAAAGGCTCCTAGTATTCCCCCGTGTAAGCTGTTGTTCAGCAGAGACACTGAAGGACACGAGAGTTACGTTTATGCGAGAGTGCCCACCTATACCAAGGTAGTTGGTGATGCACCCACAAACAGCAGAGCGTGGCTTCTAATATATGCAAGCGATCAGGTCTATTTTGCTTGTAGACAAAGTGTGAAGAGGGAGGATGGAATGTGGGGTCCATCATACGGAGGTCCTACGATCAGTCCACGACATTACCGTACCCTCCGACCAAACCTTTTCAACCAAGGTGGTCTGTCGGCTTCAGAAATGAGAGAAGAGACACTCGCAGCGTGGTACACAGGCATTTCGTTATTTTATACATATCGCTCTATTACCGACAGCCGGGATTGATTGCCAGCTGTCTCGGCGTTCGCAGCAGAAGCCTATATGGTGATTGGTGGCCGGTATCTCGCAGGAATATAGGAAGTCGATATGATAAATGGTCTTTTATGGAGGCGACATACATCACCACAGGCAAAAGCCTGGAAAAGAAGACCTCTGTATAAGCCCGAGGCCTACCGAGCGCCCTCTTGGTCTTGGGCAGCCTATGATGGCCCGATCATCTGCCAATCACAACGGGAGCGGGCGACAGTAAAGGAAAACTCGGCATACAATGCAAAAATACCGGATGTTGCAAATACCCTTTCCGGATCCGATATGTTTAGTGAGGTACTAGACGCAAGTATTATCATCAAAGGATATCTAGGTCTCGCGCTTGCAGGAACGAGAGATTGGCCAAGCAACACCTATAGCTCCATCATGCTCAAAACAACAGATGCGCAGCAGCCGCTATGTCGAGCGACTTTAGACATAGATCATCAACCAATCATCCTTATATGCCTGCTTCTGAACGGCCGTGCTGGAATATTGCTTAAGGTTGCTCCTTCAAACGAAGAAACCCTCGATACATATACAAGGATTGGGCACTTTACATTTGGCAGTAGTTTCAAGTTAGATGTATTCGAGGACTGGCGTACAAAGTGCGAGGTTAGAACTGTACGCCTTATCTAAGTATTAAATGTAAGCTATATTATAATACAATGTTTGCTCTGTAGGCACTATCCCATCAGAATCCCTAACCCTCTGGCAAAGATAACGACAAAATGCATAATGAGAAACCAAAGCAGAAGAATTGTGAAGGTGAGGTTGAACAATGTTAAATTGACATCGGAAAGCATAGGATATCTCACATCGGAATATCGATATAAGTAATTTCCATTTCCCTCATCAAATCTAAGCTGCTACTGCTCTGATCTAAGCTGAGCCCCAAGTCTTAAGCCCGCTAACAAATTAGCTGGATTATGCTTAGAGGGATCCTCTTATAGCCCCTCGCGATCGCTCATAAGTTTTCTATAGTCTACTAGTCCAAGGGCCTCGGAATTAGGAAGAGGTTACGCCGGGCAGTCAGTTCAGAGACAGAGTCAACCGCCAATTGGTTTGTTCAGTCTCCATACTGTAACTAGAAGACGCCTCTAGGCCGTGTTCGATAGTGGCGCCGGCTTTCTCCTGCTCAACTTGCCAGCAATGGAGTCTGCGGAATCCATTGATTGTGAAAAGACAAGATTCAGGTGCATAGCTAGGAAAGGTTACGCCACGATAAATATCAGCGCACTGTGGAGCGCTCCCCTCGACCACTCCTAGCTCCACTACACGTTATATAAGTCCTGACTCTTTCACCCACGTTGTTGGCTATGCCCTGCAGTCTGTCATTCTCAGTCCGCAGATCGGCATAAAGATCTGGTGAGGAGTCTAGTGCCCCCAAGAACACGAGTTTCAGTACTAGATGGAAGAAGCGCAAGAAAGTCACCGAAATAGGCTCAGAACCAGGAGGTCCTCCTTCTGATTGAGCTCAAGATCAATGAGCCACGATTCTAAAGAGTCCAGCAGAGCTGCTTTCTCGGAAAGTAGTCGAAGAGCGATTCCTACCGATTCGATTTGCGACACTTGGCCGAGGAATTCAAGCGTCGACGCAGCAATCCTTGTAAGCTCTATCCGCATGTCAGGTGCAATGATGCGAAGATGGCGAGGATCAACAGGCTGTTGAGGCGAATTTAAACTCGCAGACGACGTCGTCCCGCTTACGCCGGTTGCTGCTGGAGGATCCGCAAATTTACAAGGCGCAGCAAACAGCTTAATGATGAAAACATCCAGGAAGGGTACTTGGTCGTGGTGTGCTGGCACCAA
Source organism: Lachnellula subtilissima (assembly GCA_007821545.1). NCBI lineage: Eukaryota > Fungi > Ascomycota > Leotiomycetes > Helotiales > Lachnaceae > Lachnellula > Lachnellula subtilissima. Next base: position 4,995 of record QGMJ01000122.1, on the reverse strand, counting down.
AATATTGGTGGCGACAAAACCTGGCCTTGCCCGGTACTCGTGCATGATCCTGAGTCGAATGATGTGCTGGGCCACAGCAGCGTAGTTCTTCTGCACTTGCTCAATGCTAATGAAGATCTGACAGCAAAGTAATGCCGACTTCAACCCGTTGGAGCCCGAAGATGACAAGTTAGATGCAAGACCCCCCAAAGCCATACTGTATTGCTGGATGCCGTTTTGATAACTCGGGTTCTGCTGCACGATAGACGCCGGACCGTCCCCAGACATCTCGAGATCTTCCCGAAGAGCTCTAAGAGACAAGACTGCGTGTCGTATAAGCGGATCAGTCAAGCTAGCTTGAAGCACTTGCCTGGCTTCTTCGTCACAGCCCAGCTTCACGTTGAACATCGTTTTGGTTGAGAAGTAATGATCGAGAAGATGGATGTCCTAAGGGGCGATCTTAATGAAGGTGGGCTGGATGGGTCGTAAACCAACGGCTGACTTGATGCCACCAGCATGAGCGCTGTTAATGGGTTGAATGGTGAAAAGTTTAAAGGGGGACTCGTAGCCGTCGCAGGTACGACTAGTGTTGACGCATTTTTGGCAAAACGGCTTATTCTCGTCGCATTTGACCTTCCTAATTCTATATTGCTAATTGAGCACAATCCTGCTGCAGAGCTGACCTTGGAGTATAGACCGGTTGGTGATAGGATCTATCCGCTATGACTGACCTGCAGGTTATACAACCAGTTTTCACCTTAGTTCTACACCTATTATTCTGTTTGCGTGCGACAACGCTTCCGGCCATGGTCGATATTAACGCTTGCCATACAACACCCTTCACAAGAAATCCGAGCAGACGGATCGAATGATGCGGTATGATTGATTCATCACCGGGACTATAAGGAAGGCGAGTTGAATTCGCTTTATGTTTGGTAGTTTAGGAGCAGGCGTCGGTGCTAGCTCGATTGGGTAGCGAAAGCGAACCCACCAATCATACGGCTGCATTCCGAGTCCTAATTGTCTTAATAGAAGGAAATGAAGGCATCCAGACTCTATAGATACCGCTACTTTGGCTCCTGCACCCGGCGAGATGTCTTCGGCTTATATATGTATCGTATATATACCGAGTCGTTAGCCCCACCTCTCTTGAAATACGAGTACCTGCTTATACAATAAATGATGTCGAGGCTCGCAAATACCCCCAGATTCTCGTCGAAACTACTACACAGCTCGAAAATGCCAGCCTTTACTCTATATGGCTCTCGCGGTTCGACTAACACCGATCGTGTCCGCCTGACTCTTGCTGAAGGCGGCTTTATGGACTTCGAACTCGTGCCTCTCAATCTTCAAAAAAGGGAGCAAAAGGTGGGTGACCTATTTCTCTTGGAAGACGATGCTCAATATTTGTTCCCTAGCTAACGCCGTTGCACCCAGTCCAAAGAACACAAGAAACGTCACCCGTGGGGTAAAATACCTGTAATAACTTCCGCCGACGGTTTCACTCTCTACGAGAGCCGCGCAATCTGCAAATACCTCGCAACCAAGTACTCCTTTCCACTTTTACCGCGCGACTCGGACGTCGAAGCCGCGGCGCTATTCGACCAGGCGCAGTGCGTAGAAACGCTCTACTTCGCAGAGCCAGCAGGTAGAATCGCATTCAAGAAATTTGCCAAAAGATTCATGGGGCTGCCTGCCAACGACGCCATTGTCTCAGATGCACTGCGATTAGTCGAGATATTTTTCGACGTTGCAGAACGTCTTTTGCACCACCGGTCCTACATGGCAGGGAATGACTTCACCCTCGTGGATATTTACTATATTCCGCTGATCCAAAGACTTTTCGCATGCGGGTGTGGAGATGTCATCATCAGTCGCGAAGCTGTAAGTGCTTGGTGGGATCGCTGCGTGAATCGGCCAGCTATACAGAGGATGTTGGCCGCTGACAAGGAGGCTGCGGTTGCTGCTGGTAGATAGATAAATGGTTAGGGACATAGGGGAAGAAAGATGCAAGGCGAAACAAGGATCGCCTTAATAGAGTAAAAAGTCTTAGGAAAATGTAATATCCTTGCATGTGGATAATTTTGCATCCTGGGGATTAGTTCTAGTGGTGACAGTTTTTGGATCCCTGGCTGGGCGAAAGGGGGTCAAAACGGGCGAGCAGACCTGAGCAGACCTAAGCAGCCTTGAGAAATAAGGCATATGGCATAAAGAAAGGCAAAATGTTATACACAAATACTTTTAGCAATACGCAGTATAACAGTGGAGAAAAGTTGAGAATAAATGTGGACATATGTATCACAGGGAGCAGTTTAATCGCTGTTTCTAAACAGGTATCCTGCTACTCGTCTAGGGTATTCTACCATCTAAGTTTCGGGTGGCATGATGCCAGGATTTGGTTTTATTCCCTCCTCTATTCCGAGAATGTCTTCCATTATTCCAACGAATACTGTGGCTCTCCCTGCCGACCCCGGCGGTTGTGTTTGTGGGCTCAATAGGTTTTAAGGGAGCATATGGCGGCCTGATTTAGAAATTCAAACCTCTCCCATCAGACCTTGCTACCAATGATGTCCATTGTTCCAATCTTACTAATCGTCTTTTCATCGCCGCTTAGATTTGCATCAACCCGAATGGTCAAGCTCTTGATCGCAGTAAACTTGGAGGTCTTAAGCTTCAGCTCGGCCTTGCCATCAACGTATTCGTCAGAGAAGACATTGAACGCTTGAGTATTTTCCGCCTTAGCCAAAGACTCCATATCGAGATCGTTTGACTCGACCCCCTCGGGGACTTTGTTACCCGGACTGGGACGTTTGTGCCAACTTGTATCCTAGAAGGAGCGTTGGAAAGGGAGTCTTTCGCGATGCTTATGTTGAGGTGGCTGGCGCTGATGGTTTGAGTGAAGGGGAGGTGGATGAGGAGACGTGCGCTTGATGCGGATGCCACGGCGTATCCTGCTGGAGGAGGGGAGGCGATATTCCGTGCGGAGCTGAGGTTGGAGTTATTGAGCAACTTGGCTGCGTCGATATCGATTAATGAGCGTAGACTGCCCGGACCAGCTGTAGAGTCTGCCTTCTTCGACTCCGAACCGCTGGTCGACGAAGCTCCTTGCCCAGTATTCTCCTTTGCCGCTGCCGCCGTATAATATCCAATCTTGGTCGTCAGTTGTTGAGCATCCGCGCCCTTGACTTCATCCACTTTGCTGCCGTTCTTGAAAAATTGGAACGTTGGCATGGCCGTTATGCCACATGTCTGCGCAACATCTTTCGCCTTGTCGACATCGACTTCGCAAAGATGATTGAGGGGGAGGATTCGTGGGGGCTTGCGAGTCTGTCGAATGCGGGGGAGATGACTTTGCAGGGACCGCACCATGTGGCATAGAAGTCGATGATGAGGAGAGGATTGGCTTTGAGTTTGTTGAACTGCGAGAGGGACTTGATTTCCTGCATAGTGTATTGACGAGCTTTTTATTGTTGTATGTATAGGTAGGTATTTATTGGTGTTGTAGAAGAAAGCGTTAAGGGTGTTTGTTTATAGATTCAATTGCCCCTCCACGTCTGGAAACTTCGGCCTAAGCTTACGTTATCAACCCTGAACCTCGGCCACTAACCTCGCTAAATCTCTCGCTAATCGCCCTAAGCCCCCCTGAATATGTCGATTTACAGCCGCCATTTCCAAGACTCCGCTACCATTCTTCCCACTTAGTAATACGCAAAGAGGCAAATGGGCCAAATAACCACTCTTTAATATAGTATTATATACCTTAGCGTTCGTTGCACTACAAACAGTCATCAGGATTGATATAGATGAATAAAGTCAGATTCGGTTCTATAGAGAGACAGAGATAGCAGGCATAAAGTAATATAAGGAAATAAAAATTCTACTTGATAAAGTATAAGAACTGCTTTCAAGTTTAAGATTATAGAAGCTAAAAATCATTCTAGCGCTATGAACCGGAGCCACGCTCTATCTCTAATCTATATAGTACTATAAGAAATAAAGTACCTCTTTATATAATCTATTTCTTCTTCTTCGAATCTTCCCCGACTCAGTCCACTTCCTCTATATATCATACCTAATATTACTATTACATAGCGTACTCCCGGCAACATTGGCGCAGTTGGCTTTCTTGACTATATTTCTATTCAAAGGGTTAGAGTTAGAGGTTTATATAGCTACTATATATTATATAGTAATATGCTATAATATTAAAGGTTTCTAAGTTTATATTACTAAAAGCAACTATTTTATAAGTCTTCTCTTATATAGATCTAAGAGTTCTATTAATATTTCCTATAATTTCTAATAATATTAAAGCTATCTAATTCTAGTCTAGTATAAATAAAGCTTAAAGTAGTCTAATAATTATTTATAGTAGTAATATCTATCTACTACTTATAAATATAGATCTAGAAAATCTATTCTATCTTCTATAAAGTTATTTAAATAAGTATATCTAAGAGTTATATTTAATTATATAAATTAAATCTTAATAGAAGTAGAGTAATTAAAGTTATCTAATATCTATTTTAGTAAAAGAATCTTCTAGATCTATAATCTCTATTAATCTAGTTCTCTATTATATCTAGAGCTAGGTGCTCTTTTATTATCTAGATCCTTTTTATTTAATTAGTTAACTAAGGTTCTATTAAATAGAAGGTCTAATTTTTATATAATAGTCTATCTTCTATAAGATTTAAATTTCTAATAAGTCTCTTCTCTATTTAATTAGCCTAATCAGATAAGCTCTCTTTTTATTATACTTTTTATAACTTTCTAGATTATAGCTTAGAGATAAGAATTCTTTAAGTTTAGTACTTTTATAACTTTCTAGATTATAGTTTAAAAGTAAGATTATTTCTAAGTTTAGTACTTTTATAACTTTCTAGATTATAGCTTAGAGGTAAGATTATCTCTAAGTTTAGAATACTTTTATAATTTCCTAGATCTATATTTTTATAACTCTATCTCTTATATAAGCGCTCTTTTTCGGCGAAATTATAAATCGCGACGGGTAAT
>QGMJ01000121.1:0-55905 GCA_007821545.1 Lachnellula subtilissima | reverse complement strand
GAGGTTAAGAATTGAGGGGTTGGTGATGTGATGGGATGGAGGAGAGGAAGTAGATGGGCGGAAGGATATTTGGGGTTAGGGAGTTATGTAGTGGTTGCATCGAACCAGAAGGATTGGCTTCAGATGGAGTTGGAGGTATTTTGGTTTGGACCTGCATCCATCTACAGATTTCTGGACCCCTCACCTGCCCTTCCCCTCCCCTCCCCTCCCCTCCTCACCGATATCAGTCAGCCAAGCCAAACCAGCTGCAGAATCCCATGCTACCCACCTTACCTTGGGTAGGGCAGATTGATGTACGATACTTGGCTTGGTCTGCCTAGACACACAATCCAATTGCGTTTGCGAGATTGAGGACTGGATGGATGATATAAAAGTAAGACCTGGTTTCGAACGGAGAGGAACATCCTTCCATCGCATCTGGTATGATCACGCTCCCTCACGCTCTTGCTCTTGCTCGTGGGCCGGCGGGACAACCCGCGGCGAATATTCGTGCAAGGCGCATCGATGACGAGGATTACTGTACTGGATATGCGTGTGATAAATGCGTTTTCGGTACATGCTTCGCTTGGCCCATAGTACTTGGCTAATCATTTTGTTCATATGACTTTTCATGCAGTATACGGAGGTAGTGAGGCGAAAGTGTTCAGAATTATTTGTCAAGACTTGTGTCTGCTATAGACTAGAGGTTTCAATGATATATATTGTAGGAGATTAGGTTTCTGATCTTCAGGATCTGATACAGGATCATCTTGTTGTAATATATCGGATGGTGAAGGCTATTTGGTTGGCTATAAAGCTCGGATGATTCTGAAGCACTGATGTACGAAGTACCGTTTAGCCGAAAGCGGAGGTTTAAGTAGTATTTGAGGGGACAGCATTATTCTTAATCCGGAAAAGTTTAATATTCTTGAAGCAGACGTTAAAGAGGACCGTGAGGGTGAGGTTGAAATTGGAAAGGTCTTGAGAGATAAGAGACAAAAGCGGAGGATGTTTTACGGTGTGGCTTGCTTCCGTGGCTTGAAGTTCGGCGATTCCAGATTCTTGTTGCAGATACGGCTTATATTTTCATCGTGGCTGACACCTGGAGGCGGTTTATATCAGACATTCTGCCCTTCTATTCGACCATTTCCTTCTCTGGTGGGATAATCAATATTTCGGGCCTTTCTACAGTCAGGTTTTACCGAAATGGTAAGGAGGCTGAATCTAGACATGTGGAAAGAATACTCTTTCAATAAACACACCACACCTTTTCCGTGATTTAGTTCTTGGTCGTATTGAAATGTGGCGAGGGTTACATATGTGAAATCTAACCAAAAGATGTAAGAAACTTTTGCAGAAGTAGAATGGATGGATCGTGGCGGCTGCACAAGAGAGGCTGGAGTCTCGCTTTGACTGGGATTGACAGGCCTACTTGGGTACTTTGGTAATGTATCCGAGGCGTCGCGTATCTGGGGTTTAAAGGAGCTGTTTCGAAACTTGCCTTGCCCTTCAAGTAACTGGTGTAAGAAAAGAGAGGGAGAGAGATATTTAGTTGTACACAGGACCAAGCAAGACCAGCGATTGGCACTCGCTAGTACAACACTACTTTGTAACCATGGAACTAGGAGTTCTGGATAGGCGTTCCGCGATGGGCTGCCCATACCTACGGGACCTTGAATAATTAGTGGGCTGTCTAGTGGTTCGTGGACCGCGATCGATGAGCCGGTTCATCACAGTGGAACGTGGGACGTGGGACGAAAGAGCTTGCTGGAAGAAGGAAAGCAAGCAGCCTCGAGACAGCAGATGGGGCATCAATGGATAGTAAGGCGGGGTTGCGGCCATTGTGCCTAACCAAGGGCCGAATGACAAATGGCCGGGCGACAGCGAGGTTGTGTTGTTTTCCAACACTTGATGTAGTCACCGGCGAACAATAAATAGCCCGAGCATGGAAGGAGTAATGAATCGTCGGCATGATTTGGATAAATGCTCGAAATCCGGGGAATGGAATTTATCTTGCTCGGGTGCGGCAAACACTTTATAAGTTTAGGCCATTAGTAGGATCACTTGACTTTACGACTTGGGCCCGTTGTTGCAGAATACGGTCCGTACGATCCATCGCTCGCGGTTCCTGGTGACCCAATTTAGGCCAAACAGGTACGGAACAACGGACGAAGCTGGGATTCTTCCGGGCTGTGCTGTGTATAGATGAAATGATGTGTTGTAAGCAAGAGAGTGGAGGGAGGGTCTACGGACATGAGCGACAAAGGATAATCAAAATGATTATAGATCATAATACTATTTCCTATGCCACAGTATCTACCTGCCTTACCTCTCCTATGCGGTGTCTGGTAGAGAAGCTCAAAGACGGCTTCTTTGTAATCAACATGCGTGGGAACCTCCGTACCGTGCTACTGTAGATAGAGGAGGTGGGTTGTGTGCTTGTCCCACGCCGAGCAGTCCACCGACTAGTAAGCAATACTCCGCTGGCAGTAATTCTCTGTCTGTGTTGCTACTGCTTTGTGAATCATGATGGTGGTGATAGATTATCAGAATAGAATTGACTGAATGATTGATTAATTAATGCTTAATGATCGCTGCAAAACCAGCTAGGTGACTGACTACTGCCACTGACTGGAAGATACTCATCTAAAGTACTTCCGTATCCCTCTGGACGTCCAAACCCAAACCTCGATTCATAATCCCAGTCCCTGTCTCGCCCATCTTCTTCAGTGCCCTGGCGTCCCGGTGGCCCTGCCAGCTACCCAGTTAGTCGAATCACAGCGCATCCAGACCTGCCACCCCGGGTACTTGCTCAGGCCTGATTGGGGGCATTCCTTTTGGCCTTACTACGGGTCTTCGCCTATTCCTAGTAGTGTAGTGCAGTGCAGTGCTTCCTAGCCTAGCTCCGCTGGTGCTGCTGGCTGAGTCCTTGAACGCCTCGCTCTCAAACAAAGAATCCTCCCCTCATGCCCGACTTCCAATTATCGGCACCAAAGAAAGGAAGAGTGCAGAACAAACCCCGTGCTTTGAAGTGCATCTTCCTCGACCTGATCCTCATACCATCTACCACCCTCTACCGCCAACACCAGCACCTAAGACCCTCTCCGAATTCGTCCATCTTCCGCCGACGAATGGACTCTGATATCGCCTATATGTCGAGGTAGCATTGAACGTCACCCACCCATTGTTGTGGCACCGAGCCAGAACAACCCCGAATTTCCCACCTCTTTCGAAGCAAACCTCACCTTTCTTTGGCCTACGACTATTCAGAATGCCTTCCCTCGTTGTGCCAGAGTCAGGCATGTCGCTGAGCAGCTCCGCGGATGCTACTTCCAAGCATGGTTCCCTCGTCCCCGAGGTCTTTGGTCTCACCCTCTCGGACAGCGTGATTGAAGACATGATCAAATGTTTTCAGAATGACAGACCTCTCCAATTGTCGTTGGGGGAACATCCGGTAAGCTTTCATATTCACTTCTGGCTGCTCCGAGAGTCTGGCAGGTTTAGTGCTTTTGAGTGAATTGTTCAACTTTGCTACAGCAGCAACTATACGATTGCTTTATATTCACTTGATGATGCATACAACCACCTTGCTAATTATTTCCCCTCCAGAGTCTATCTTATGGAACAAAAACCCAGCACCTTTCCACCTCCGACGACCCATTTACTCACGAACTCTATCGAAGTTCCGATTCCGATGCCGATGCAATGGCCTTCTACGACAAGACTTCCAAGAAACCAGAGGTCGGAACAAAGAAACCCAAGATTGTCAAAGTCGATTCCAAACCCAACGCTACATTTATGGGTCTCTTCAGTGGCAAGAAGTTCAATCCCGCCCTCAAGCCTCCTGTTGCTGCGGTCAAGCCCAAGGCTACCTCGAGTGCCGGTACAGATGCAGCTCTAGCACAACTTCAATCGTCGTTGGCCACAGAGACAGCGAGAAAGGCAGGCAATACGTAAGTCGTATATTTGGGAGGATTTCGAGTGTTAGCTGACCCGAGTAGGACGAAATATATCAAGACAGGACTCCCTGTCCCTGGGAAAAAGGGTGCTAGTAACAAGAACAAGTTTCTATCCAACAATCGATCCCTTGGTAGCGACACAACACGATCAATGCCGTCGAGTCCAGCCCTATCTGGTGTCAGGTCCCCATCAAATGGCCCCACATCGGTACCCCTCTCACAACAACAAGCCGAACTGGCCAAGGCTGCCCGCAAACCTATAATACATCTGCTTTCTCTTGGCCCCACGAGTGAGCGAGATCTGAGAGACATGCTACCGGAGATTGGTAGCACTGATTTCAAACAAACTCTTCATAGGGTCGGAGATTTGAACGAGTCTATTGGCAAGCACGAGTTGCGAAAACAATACTGGAAGGAGCTTGACGTATGGTCATTCACATTTCCGAACCAAGAGGACCGTCAGCTTGCAATTGATAATGCTGTCAAACAGTACGACCGCATGCGATTGGGCGTATCAGAGCCAGAGTGGGACCGATTGTTACCAAAATTGGATCGTGGTACGGGAAAGAGTTTGAGCAAGTTACAAGCTCAGATTGCACGGGGTGATCTACAACGCCCACCGAAGATCAAGGTTCAAAAGGAGGATGGCTCAGGTCGCGAGACGTCCGGACCAGAGGATGAGGTTCCAATTAAGGACAAGAAGGTGTCCAAGGTGAAGGGTGATAGCATGACTAGATCTGTGTCACAACCACCTACCACCAAAACGAAGAAGGTCGGCGAGAAGGAGACACAAGCGAGGAAGCTGTTGTCGAAGACCTCGAAGCCTAATCTGAAGCCTAATCCGAAGCCAACAGCAGCTGCCAAAAACAAGACAGTTACCAAGACAGCGGTAAAGGTTCTGTCAAGTGAATTTGTGGAAGATTCAGATGAGGAGGATGATTTCCCCCAAAGAACTTCCAAGCCACCCAAGCCGAAGCCAGTCGCTGTTCCAAAGCGTCCTCGTGAAGATGATGTAGAGTCTAGTGATTCAAGTATCCCTCTAAGCAAGAAGGTCAAGAAGGATACTGCAGCATCTACCACTCACCGAATTTCCGACTCGCAATCTTCTCGAACTACCAATACCTCAACCCAATCTTCTTCATCTACCAAGGCCAAGGATACCTCGCCTCAAAAGTCCTCTCCTCTCGCTTCCTCGCCTCCAACCAATGCATCCGATGTCGACAATTCCTCAGGAGACCGCACTTCCTCTTCATCTTCAACATCTCCTGCGAATCATCTGAGCTCCAAGAACTCTAGGTCGCCAATTCACAAGCGCCATCACAAGTCATCCTCGGTAGCCTCGTCGGTTTCCTCCACCTCGAGTCGGTACTTGAAGCCTGAGGTCATGGATTTGGCACGCAAATACCGAAGTTACTATCCAAGGTACGAGGCACTTCATAGGGAATTGGCTGGAATGAAGTCAAGGAACATTGATAAGGAGATAGCGCTGTTGGACATGCATGAAAGGCTTGCTCAGATGAAGCGGGAGATCAATGAGGGAATCGTGGAGGTTAGTTGAATTGGAAACGGATCTAGTTGGCTGTGATCTTTAGTTATGGGTGATGATTTCTCATATTTCATGGGGCATTGTATGATGAGATGACACCACAGTCTCGGAATTTGGTGAGCAAGGAGCATGGGACGGGCGTTAATGATTACATTTCTTTTATTATAGGATGACAAAACCATGGCTGGACATGTATAAACCATGGATATTACGACAGAGATTGGATGATGCTTACGACAGGCACTCAAAACAAATGCAGATACCAGGGCAGAAAAAACCGGGAGAATAGATACCAGAATAAAGACTTAAAGAACGATGTCTGACTTTTGACTTGCCTATTTGAGAATTTCACTACATAGCTCCATATCTTTCTTTCTTCCCGGCTAAATTCGTTATTTTCTTGAAACTGAAAAGAGATCCGACAAGGTATAGATCTAGACACTTCCCTCCTTCCTGATCAGATCAGCACTCCCACTTTCCAGTTTCGGACATGTATGCCCCTCTCGTTCGTAGGTAGCTGTAACTCCGAAGAATGATGGATCGTCCGGCCACTCGTACACAAATAATCTTACATTCTTTTGATTATCAAAGTACGCGTATTGCTACCCAACTTTAACATATGGAGGAGGAGTTGAAAAGATGTTCCGCCAATCATCGTGCATGGAGTAATTTCTATTCTATTTTATATAGGCGGATGGATGCATGAAAGGCCTAGGTAGGTACGGGGGATGTGGGGATGTGATGTTTAGTGCTCTGGAATTATGGATATAAGTAAGTACCCTTTGATTATTTGATTTGCATTTGCATTTAAGCATGCTTGCTGGTGATTTAAGACTTTTCTTTTGGATACTTAAATAGGCTTTTTGGAACGGGAGTTGGGTGTGTGATTTTGTGTGTGTGTGTGGGGGGGGGTTGTGGGGTAAAAGATGTGGATGGATGTGGATGTGGAGTGAGTGGGTTTATATACTGTATGATATACTTGGATGGGTGATAGGACTGCTGCGACAACGAGGTAGAGAAACAGGGGTGGAGTGGAGTAGAGTGGTTATATAGATAGTTGTTCTGCTCTTCTCCTGGTGTAGAAGATATCAGGACATGTATGTGCTGTGGCTGGTGGTTTGCTGGCTGTTGTATGTATTGTTTATTGGCAAGATGAGGGATGACTTTGTTCATCTCGTGGCAAAGACTAATAGTTGAAGATGATGCTGGGAGTTGAAAGGTTAGGATAATAGAGTGATTTTGCGGCTTGCGAGAAGGGTGGAAAAGTAAAATCGTATGAATAACTGTGCTGGAGAAAGAGTACGTATCCCGTAACAGCAAGGGGAGAGATAATTTGTAGCTATTATTTGAGGATTGGTTGAGACTCTATTTCCACAATTTTTTTTTCAAGAGATTGTGGAAGGAGAGGATGAGAAGAAAGATTTTCTGTTTTCAGTGTACTGATGAAGAGGGGCTTGAGAAGTCCGGAGTAATGCATATGAAGCAGGGTTGCGCCGTTCAGATATTTAGCAATGGGTATCAATGAAAGCTCTACTAGCAAGTAAAATGCTCTCTAGACAATGAGAAATCAACACCGGGCGGCAATCAGGGGAACAAGAAGCCCTTGACCAGATTACCCTTAGACTTAGAAAGATAGCTATTGCTTGATTTGGGTATATTGTCATTTGCCATGTCCGTATCAACGTATCTCATCAAACAGTACTTTTCCCAAAGCAGACCTTCCATAACCAACAGTCGAGTCCACCCATCTCCACCATATCCATCCTCAAGCACCAGAACGGGAATGAAATCGAGGTAGGGTCGCTTATTGTGTTTTGAAAAGGAGGATGGCGCAGTGGCCCAGGTAGAAGTAGATAAAGTGCTTGGTCTCGTGGGTGACGAAGGAGCCGAAGTTACGTCCAACAATGCAGTGCCAGGTTGGTCCCTTGCGCTCATCAAACTAGAGGGGAGGTCAGCTATGGGGTCGAGTATTCGGAGAGCTTGGAGCTTAACGCACGGTCTTCTTGATGTACTGAGCAATGTCCTGTTGCGGGGTCCGTTAGCTATGAAGAGGGTAGGTAAAGGAACACGTCTACCTTCTCGACTGTGTATTTAGACATTCCTTCCTGTGCTGTAGAAGCTATTAGCTACCGTGGTCTCCTAATTCGAGTCGCATGTGGTGTGCTTTAGATAGTAAACATACCAACGTCAATAGCCTCCTGCTGCATATCATCCGTCTGCAACCCGTGTTAGCTATGTCCAATGTCCCATGTTACTCGCAATGTCGCATTTCTATAGAGGGATGGATCTCACCATGTCTGCGCTTTTGACCTGGGCTACAAGAAGTGTTTGTTAGCATTGTTTTGTTTACAGTATGACGCGACTTGGGCAGCAGGTTTGCCTTACCCTCGAGCTTGTCCTTCATGTTGATACCCTTCTCGGACGCCATGATATCGGTGCTTTGCTATCGTTTAGGCGTAAATGTGGTTGTCTGCTGTGTTCAGACTTCGAGGGGTGGTTTCTGGAGAGGGAGGTGGCTGTTTGCGTAGCTTCGGATCTGCACTTTGGATCTGCAAGGTGATCAAAATTTCTTGAGAAGCGAGTATTATCCGTATATCGAGTATGCGACTGGATGGGAATTATTCTTGAATAGGTAAAGGATTGATCCTTGGGGTGGTTATAAATTCGAAGTAGATGCGAATATTGTCAAGGACTCAGGGTGAAGTCCGGCTCTGGAGGGCTAGAATACCAGGATATCATTGGCTGAACGTTAGCTACGGTAGACCACCAGGACCCCTGTAGCGGAGTTGGTAGCGCCGCGCCTGCAAAATTATTATCGAAAAAAATATTATAAGAACTTCCTTCCCCTCCATACAAATCTTCTACAACAATGGAATCCTCACGTATCTTCATAAAGGGTCTGCCCCCGACCATATCAGAAGAGGACTTCAAGAACCATTTCAGTACAAAGTCTGCAATCACGGATGCTAAATTGATCCCCCATCGAAGAATTGGATATATTGGCTACAAATCTCCCGAAGATGCTGCCAAGGCAGTCAAATACTTTAACAAATCATTTATTCGCATGTCCAAGATAGGAGTGGAGCTTGCACGACCCGTATGCTTTTTTTCTAGAATCTATTGGGACATTACCCTGACTTGATCTAGATTTCTGATGCGACCTTGCCAATATCGAGGAAAGCCCAACGGGAACAAGACAGAGAAAATGCGAAGATCTTCCAGGCACAGCGGGAGAGCCGGGAAGCAGCCTCAAAGGAGAAGCTGAACGCTGCCACCAAAAGGAAACGAAGCGATGTCGATGAGGAAGACCCTAAGCTGAAGGAGTTCTTGGAAGTCATGCAGCCAGCATCGAAAGCGAAAAAGTGGGCGACGGAAGTAGAAGGCGATATCACGGACGAGCCACCTTTGAAGATCCAGGCTATTGAGGTCCCGGAGGCAGAGAGTGACGATGAATACGAGTCGGTACCGAAGAAATCGAGGAAGAGCAGCCCGCCCAGGCCTCCTGCGCCCGTACCCGCTCCCATCCAAGCTGTCGTAGAGGCTCCTGTAGAGGACGAGCCAATGGTCGACATCAGTGCTATCGATGCTACTGACGACGAGTGGCTTAGGAGTCGAACGAACAGAGTTTTAGATTTGATGGACCCAGAAGACATCACTCCCGCACAAAGTTCCAAGAACAATGTAGAAGTCGTCAAAGCCATAAATGCACCTATTTTTGACGAGGAGCCCCAGGAGCAATTCGAGGGCTTTGAGGATGAGCAGGAGACTCCAAAGCCAGACCTTGTCCGCGATGCAATAGCAGCAAATGGACGCCTCTTCGTTCGAAATCTTCCCTATACTGCAACTGAGGAGGACCTCAGAAAACACTTCGAACCATATGGATCACTTGAAGAGGTATGCATCTTCTTTTTCTTTCGTGTTTTTCCTGCCATTGTGATGAATATCCAGATAGGGACAGCTTATGCTATAAGCATTTGATGAGAACTGGACGATATATTTTAGTAGATGCTTCGTGTTTTCTGAAGGCATACAATCTTTAACACATAATACAACACCAAATTAGTTGCCGATGCTGATGTATAATCCTAGGTCCATCTGCCGGTTGATGCTTCAGGGACGAGCAAAGGGTTCGTGTTGGTCCAGTATACGGACCCAGCTGCCGCTGCAGAAGCTTATCATAACCTTGATGGTGAGCCGTTTCAAGGCAGGCTTTTGCATATCTTGTCCGCCGCTGCAAAACGAGAGAACAAGCTGGATGAGTTTGCTATAGCAAAGCTACCACTCAAGAAGCAGAAGCAGATTAAGAAGAAAGTAGAAGCTTCTTCGGCCACGTTCAACTGGAATTCCTTGTTCATGAACCAAGATGCTGTGAATTCGACTATTGCTGCCCGACTTGGGGTATCGAAATCTGAATTGTTGGATCCAACATCTGCAGATGCTGGTGTAAAGCAAGCCATAGCAGAAACGACAGTCATTCAGGAAAGCAAGTCGTATTTCACAAAGAACGGGGTTGACCTCGAAGCTTTCAAAAAACGTGAACGAGGCGATACATCCATTCTTGTCAAGAACTTTCCATTTGGTATGACACTTGAAGAGTTGCGCAAGATGTTTGAAGAATTTGGCCAGGTCCTTCGTGTATTGATGCCTCCGACCGGTACGATTGCGATAGTCGAATTCGCCCAGCCATCGCATGCGCGGGCAGCATTCGGAAGTTTGGCATACCGCCGTATGAAAGATTCTATCTTGTATCTGGAAAAGGCACCTAAAGATCTATTCACCGTTGTGAGCAGTAATGCCGAGGTGGTTTCTTCAGATCGAAAGACAGATGCCGGAGATCAGAAATTATTAGGATCTGACCTTCTCGAGAAAGATGATACAGAAGCACTTGATACCTCGACGTTATTCGTTCGGAATCTCAACTTTACTACAACTAGTGATCGTTTGACCGAGACATTCAAGCCCCTAGATGGCTTTATGTCTGCTCGCGTAAATACCAAGACCGATGCGAAGAAACCAGGCCAGGTTCTCAGTATGGGCTTCGGTTTTCTTGAGTTCAAGTCCAAGGCCCAGGCCCAAGCAGCACTTAAGGCGATGGATGGCTACATGCTGGAAGGTCACAAGCTACTCATCAAGGCTTCACACAAGGGAGCTGATGCAGCTGAAGATCGGAGGAAGGAAGATAGGACAAGAAAGATGGCTGGCAAACGGACAAAGATCATCATTAAGAATCTGCCTTTCGAAGCGACCAAGAAAGATGTGCGAACTCTTTTCAGTTCGTACGGCCAACTCCGCTCGGTTCGTGTTCCTAAAAAGTTCGATCACTCGACTCGTGGGTTCGCCTTTGCCGATTTCATTACGGCCCGAGAAGCGGAGAATGCACTAGAGGCTTTGAAAGACACTCATCTTCTTGGTCGTCGTCTTGTCATCGAGTTTGCTTCAGGGGACGCTCTCGATGCAGAGGAAGAAATCGAGAAGATGCAGAAGAAAGTTAGCGGTCAAGTTAACAAAGTCGCATTACAGAACCTCACTGGCGGAGGTCGCAAGAAATTCAATATTGAAGGGAACGATGGAGAGCAGGATTGAAGATATTCTTAAGATATTTGTCGATAATATCTCGCCTCCTTGGCTCCAATTCTGGCAAGCGAAATTCCCCTTGCTGCAATATAGCAACGCTATTAGCTGGAATCCCTTCCTACAGAGCCTCGACTTGACTTCTAGGCCCACCAAGAAAATCAATGGCTCCAATATCGATGTCCCGCAAATTTGAAAATTTGTGCAAGCCAAGGAATGTCTAAAGATTTACTCTCTTATTGTCTCGGCAACAATGGAACAAGGCAGCATCATGCTGTATTTAAGTAATGTACGTGGAATTCCGAACGTTGCCCGGTGAAATGGCCATGGTAGGCTATTCTAGGCAAGTTCCTAGATCAACAAGATGAAGCATTCCTCTGGTAATAAGTAACAAACATGTAAGGTTAGCTTCCTCTCCACAAACAGACATCCTTGCATGGGATGAACAGAATTCTCTCTAGGAAAACTGCCCTTGTTTCGTCTAATATTATTACTCCAATATATGCAACTTCAAGCTCGGATGAGCCTACTTCTTTCCACTTATATCCTGTTGGCTGCTCATTTCATTCTCAAGCACCTATTGACATTCCCTCTAAAAGTCAGCATGACCCCAGGCTTTTGCCATTCCTTTAAGCATTTCTTACTACAATCCTTATTCTGGTGTGCACTGCCTTTACGATTTCATGTGCATTTGTCCTGGTGACGACATTTCAGCAGAAGCATTCTTTATCTTTACTTTTACGATCCATGGCGCAAACTTTGCACTCTAACTATCCAGTATTGGACGCGTCCAGGCAGCCTCTTTCGGATTCAGCTGGTAATTCTCAACTTCAAGGTTTAGCTTCAGGTACATATCATGATAATAAGGAATTTGAATCCCGGGCGGATAGACCCATGTATCCAACGCCGACAGTACCATCAACACATCAGTCTCTGGTACCATTAATAGAACGACGGCAAAGACAACAGCATAATCAACGACGAAGACAACAAAAGTATAGCCGAAATCCAATCGTGGATTCTGGTCTTTATAAAGCATATCGAGATCGACAGAACAAGGATGGAAATCCAGAAGACCATAAATGGCCACGGCGGCTTGAGATTGCTTTCTTGGATGGTATGTATGAATCCTTCACGACCGTCCTGGCGCTGACATTTTGCAGCCCTGATCGATATCCCGCATATGGGAAGGCGAAAGTTTTCCTTTCGTGGGAAACCTCATGGCCGTAATGAGTTGATTAAGGAATATTTATGGATTGCGTATCTGGAAAGTCTTCCGCCTGGTCAACCACCAGACATGTCAATGGCTCGGACGCGGAAACAGGTTTCTAGTCATATCCAAGTTTTGAAGACTTTTTTCAAAGACCATCCCGCATGTGAGGCAGCTCATCGAGAAGTTTGAACCTAGCTGACTGGATTAGATGAACGACTCTTCCCACCAAAGCAGATTGCGAAGAATGGATTTGAGGACTCTTTCAAGAATGACCCATGCCTGAGAGCGCTTTCACAGGGTCGATTACCACATAAACGATATGATCATTATGATGAGATTAGTCAGATGATGAAGACGCATCACCCGCCTATGAAACCGACTATGTTTTGGTTACTTATTACCAGTATAACTATCGAAAGCGGGAGAAATACTGGTGAACAGGATTTGTACAACGAAGGAATTGTCTTACACAAGTACACCAGCTTATCAGCTCAAAGACCGCGCGCCAGTCTGGAATCAATCCCGAATTGGCGTCAACGCTTCCCTATCCTTTCCACCGCGCGAGATCTAGACTGTGACATTATCCACATGGACACATCTCTCAGCCTGATGTCAACTTACCCGCCAGCAGGAGCAGAGTTGGTTTCTCGAACCGAACTTTCCATGCCTGGGTGCGAGCTGAAAAACTGCGTCTGGCAAATAAATACCTCGTTCACGATGCCACCTACTCTCAGCCGCAATCCCACCATCGATCTCGACGAAGAATCTTCGACATCCATCAATCACGTCGTGTCTGTGACTCAAGACGAGACTCGCATCAAAGTTCCCTTTCCTGCAAAGGTATGGGCACACGCGCTCACCTGTCTCACCGATGCACAGCTTCGTTATGAGGAGAAACGCAAGTCCTACCATCCCAATTCCGAATCGCGGAAATCCGCGAGAGAATACGTGGATCAGATTTCTATGTATCAAGCTATACAGTCCTCGCCATCCAACGGTCACCCCTTCGAAACACGAGCTATCATCCTGTGGACCTTCCGCAAAGCATCACACGGCGAGCCCAGTGCCACGAGCTGGAGATACTTGGACACTGCTCCTCCACGCCGGAGCGTGATGAGCCCGAGTCCGCATCACAGCAGCCAGTTGTCGGCGATTATGCACGAGAACTTCAACGCGTTCATCGAGCCAGCCCACCAGCCTAACATGCTCGATGCGTTTCCCGCACCTAATCTGCATAGTTCGTTTGCGAACCCGGGGTACGGGTTCGCGGCGCCGACGGGCTTTGAAATGCCGCCTGAGAATTTGAGCTTTTCCAGTACGATGACGGCAGATAGCGAGGGCACGCTTGTTGGGGAGACAGAGTCGAACATCGATCACTACCTTGCGAATGCGAATGTGAACGTCAATATGGATTATAGCCACGATGCGCATAATTGGCACTTGCCTGCCAGCGAGAGCTTTGGGGAAGATCCGGCTTGGGGGAATTATCCGGCACCGAGTAGTACGCCGCAGATCGCCTGGGATGGCCCGAGTGATGCCAAAATGGCTGATCAGTGGAATAATGGGATGGATGGGAAGCCCATTGCCTGGGCTGACGACTCGACGCCGACGCAGAAGAATGGGTGGGAGGGGAATCCTGCGGATAAACATTGGGCTCCTGAGTTAGAAGCAGATGACAATATCAATCCTGCCATTCAGCCTGGGTACGCACAGATGGAACAGAGCATCGAGCATAGTCTTGAGGAGAAGCTACGGCCGTGGATTGAACATCACTCTGCTGAGGACGCTGTGACTGCATTTGCTCATGATGGGTGTCGGGTCTATTATTCCGAATTTGGAAGCAATTGTTGAAGCGAATAGTAAGGAGACGTGGGGTGATGTGGAGACAAGGGAGGAAGGATGGGTTGATGTTCCTAGTGGGGACGACTTTGATTTTGCCAGATTGGAACAGTTAAAGTGAAGGAGAGAATTGAACTTTAGAGAAGTTTCACAGCGGAGGGTTGGGCATTGTAATGTGTGCGGGAGTTTGGGATGTTTGAATTTTGAGATGGGTTGATTGGTCTTTACGACAGCTAATAATATTATTATTTCATGATTTATGACTTATGAACATGTCACTATCACTTCTCGTCCATTATGAACTTCTGGCAATATTACAGCTTGTTAGATATCGGTCACGTGGCTATAAATTAACCCCTTTCTTGATTCTCACTATCCATTATCGGTCAAATACTAACTCGCTTCCTCGCTTCCTCTTGCCTTTGATTCATGCCTTGATTTGACTAAATTGTGTATTGACAATACTCGATTTTATGTTAAATATTCCTACTCCAGGTAAGGAGCTTGGACTGATTAATCATCCCGTAAAGGGATCCACCACCACCCGCACCCAGGGCGGGGGCTTGGAGCGGTCTAGGGCTTGTAGCTTTTGCTTTCGGCGGCTCGTTCATGCTGACTTTTATCCACACTTTTACTCCTTGCTCTGATTACTTTGTATATAAGAGCTATCTCAATGCTATTGGCAGAGATTAGGTGCTTTCTATCTAAGCCAAATACCTATTTCTTGGATAGTATATCCTCTAATCCACTATAACACTCCTATATAAATAGCGTACAGCCCTACCTATAGATATCCATCTGGCTTAGTATCTTAAGTATTAAAGGGCGATTCTTTCCCTAATATTTCCTTCCCACCAGCTATTTGCTAGCCTTTCATATATACCGCATTGCTAGGGAAAACACGAAAACCCCCAAATATCCTAACATGCCTCCTTCGTGCTCCTCTCACTCAAGAGATCCTCGCCAACTTTGACCCCCCAAGTGCGAGCCGCAGATCGAAGTTATTTCCTTTCATGCTTTCAGATAATCAGGACTTCATAGGTGATCAATCCATCCACGGCCCAGTCCTAGCTCTTGGAGAACACGAGAAGAGAAGACGTTCCCGTGCGAGATAATCATGGCGCGTTAGTAATCACTCGGATGGAGAAAATCGGTGTGGTGTGCAGGATTCAGCAGGAGGTGAGGCGAAGCGCGCACTCTGCATAAACTCGGCAATTACTTCGTAGGTACCAAGTACAGTACCTTGCTATACGCCGTACTGTATGCATCGCATGCGCCTTCTTCTTAAATTTAGAATGGTGTATTGTGACTTGAAAAACGACCATGTTTACGCAAGCAAACGCGAGATAGAGTAGAGTTCAAGAGTCGGCAAGTGGTTCGTTTAGCCTTGATGCGTATGAGCTGCTTTCTAGGTATAGTAGTGTAGTTTCTTGTTTCTTGCTCGTCTGAGATTGATCGCCAGGGGTCTAGTTACGGGGAATCGGATCGGGCTGATTACTAGACAGTTGCCTACCCTGAGCTAGCCGCCCGCCACTACTTATCGCAAGTGTGAAGCGGAACGCCCTTGCCCTTGCCCTGGCCCTTGCCCTTAAGCCCCTGCACTACTTTCAGCCTTTTCAATCGTTTGCGACGACGGCAAGTGTGCGAAGCGTTTCAATCACGAAAATAATAGTGGGCTCAGGGGCGGGCTGTGCTGTGCTGTGGTGTGCTGGCATCATGGTTGACAACAGATGGTAATTTACTGCATGGTCAAAGATGGTACTGGGTAGGTACAGTATGGTCAAATCAGATGGTACTGTGTATGGGACTACTGTATGGTCACATCGCGATCTGCTGGTAACCTGGAACTCTTGGCTTGGTAGATGGTGATAGTACTGTACAGTAGATGGTACTGTACTGTAGATGATTATGGTTACTGTAGCGATTATACCTCCGTAGTACGTACTAAATGTCCAACAGAGGGCGGGGAGCCAATTGGCTGCCGGCGCTTTCTCCATATCTATTCTTGACTTCGCACTAAGGTACCTACAGTACAGTTGGTATCTTCATGTGCCTGGCCTGGCTCGCATGGGACTGGTAGACACCTATTCAACCAAATCCCGTCGTCCACTACTCAATCCCCTTCCGCGCCTCCACCCCTCTCCTCCAGCCAATCCATGCCCAGCACGTCAAGCTCTATCTTGTTTGCATTGACCTCACAAGCTCATGTCCACTGATCATCCTTCTTTTCATCATCCGGAGCTACCAAAAAACCTTGATCATCGCATATATCCTGGATCATCCCACGCAGCATCTCCTTTGGGCCCTAGTCTATCTAAGTGATGCGACTAGAACTCCATATACCCAATTGATCCTCCTCCTCCCTCCCTCTGCAGCATCCTCCTCACTACGCTCATTTTCGTCCAAATAATTCTTAATTCACCATGTTGCTCAAGAATACACTCGCTGCTGTTTTGCTAGTTGGCGCTGCCGCAATTGCTGCCCCCTCAACTCCGTAAGTCGCGCATCTGAAGACCTACAAGTTTGCGCTTACTCATTGCTCCACAGAAACACACTCTCTAAACGTGCCGTCGATTTCTCATGGGGAAGCGAGAAGGTGAGAGGAGTCAATATCGGTGGATGGCTCGTGTTGGAACCGTTCATCAGTAAGAATTCCCAGCATGGTATGTACGAAGTAATTAATTGCTCACCTTTTCCAGCTCCGTCCATCTTCCAGGCACTCGACCAATCCCTAGGAATCGTGGATGAGTATACTCTTACAAATAAATTGGGTACGACTGCAGCATACAACATCCTCAAACCTCATTGGGACACCTGGGTTACGTTTGCGGACTTCCAAAAGATTGCCAATGCAGGCTTCAATACCGTAAGGATTCCAATCGGATACTGGGCGTATGCCAGCTTGGAGAATGGCGAGACATACACGCCGGGCGCTGCGCCATATATCGACGCTGCGATAGACTGGGCAAGGGGTACCGGCTTGAAGATTTGGATTGATTTGCACGGAGCCCCTGGTTCGCAAAACGGCTTCGACAACAGTGGTCAAAGAATGGACAAGCCAACATGGCAATCGGGAGACTCGGTAGCTCAGACTTTGTCTGTTCTCGAAACAATTTCGAACAAGTACGCGCAAACACAGTACCAGGACGTTGTAGTCGCAATTGAGCTCCTTAATGAACCTTTAAGCTCGGAACTCGACTTTGACCAACTCAAAGACTTCTATCGTAATAGTTATGACCAAGTCCGTACAGTCAGCAACACTCCTGTCGTGATTCAAGACGGCTTTGTTTCACCAAAAACCTACAATGGCTTCCTGTCCACTTCAGACAATGCTCAAAATGGTAAGATATGATTTGTTACCAATCAATACGAGTTACACAGCTAATGAATCTTAGTCGTCGTGGATCACCATGAGTACCAAGTATTTACCGACGATTTCGTAGCATTGCAGAACTGGCAACACAGACAGCTAGTTTGCAACAACGTAGCCAGCTACGCATCCGGATCCGACAAATGGGTCATCGTGGGCGAGTGGACCGCAGCGGAGACAGACTGCGCGCCGGCCCTAAATGGATATAATATTGGTTCGAGATACGACGGCACCTATCCCAATTCTACATACGTCGGGTCTTGCGCCAACAAGAACAATATCGCCAACTGGGATGACACCATGAAAGGCGACGTTAAAGGCTACATCGAGGCCCAGATCTCAGCTTTCGAGAGCCATACACAGGGATGGGTTTTCTGGAACTTCAAGACGGAAGCTGCTCATGAGTGGGACGCGTTTGCTCTATTAGACGCGGGTATTTTCCCACAGCCGTTAACAAACCAGGACTTTGGTTCCATTTGTTCTTAGGGTATAAAATTCAGGGTTTGGGGATAGGTCTTATGAGGGCTTTACATAGAAGGATCGGGGGGCACAGACTTTTTACGACATTCATTACTTAGAGGTTGGGAGGATTAGACATTCCGCAGGGACATACCGGTTCACATATATATATACCCAAGGCATGAATAGGCAGCCATAACCAATGGTATTGCAAAAAAGAAGGCAAAAAAGAAGGCAAAAAATTTCACTTCGGATTACTTTTCGCGTCTTGCTTTAGTAGGAGAAGCGTTTGACTCGGAGTTCAGCACTGAACTCTCGCGGAAGAAAAAGGGGGAGGCTTGTGCGGACAGAAAAAGCGGCACTCATTCATTCAACTTCTACCGCTTAATGCATTAAAAACTAATGCCGCCTTTTGCTGCCCATAAAAGAGGCTAGGTCTTGGCAGCTGACTAAGATCTTGAACGTCTTACTCCGTAACCTCCCTCTCTCCTCTCTTCTCGCATCTTTCACCTCTTCAAATACTAGGTCTTTGTTGAATTGATATATCCATGCTCTTGTGAGGTAACAGCATTGTTAACTCTTGATATTCTGCAGAGCCGTGTCATTTAGGTAGATAGATACCTTATCAACGTGCCTCCAGCCATTCAAGATGATGAGTTTTTGATTTCTTCATAATCAATTGTAAGCTGCAACTGATTATACTTGAACTATTCATAGTTGTTGTTTTTTTAGAAGTTCTGGCTGCTCGTACTGTGGTAGAATCGCATGTTCTTATTCTTGTTCTTGTTCTTGTTCGCTAGGTGCTAGTAAAAGCTGCGCAGTTATAATTAGGGATTTTCAACTAGAGGTGGATATATAAAGGTCTTTTTTAATCGTTTTGTGCTCGTTGTGTTGTCTTTTTGCTTGGAAAATTGGGGTTTTTGAGGACTTTATGCATACTTACTGTGCATGTGTAAGGAGGGTCAGCCATTGTAGCATTTCCCATGTCCTTGCAAGTATTCAATATCTTTTGCTAATAACATGCAGACTTTAATCATGTATGGCCAAGCAAGCACCGTGAGCCATAACCACAGACATGAAACGTCGTTTAATTATCTGTGACTTCCTACCTCAAAGGTCATTAATAGACCATGCCGTTGCTCATGCCTTCTAAATCTTCAACGCGGAAATTAGAGGGGCGGTTATTTGGCAAGCGGCACGCGAAGACGAGATGGAACTGTCAAAGATCTGGTAACGATGTGTAGATGTTGAAAGTTATCGTCCCCTTGAATCTAGTATAGGTAAATTTGTCTGAAGTCTCAGATTAGACTAACACATTCACATTCAATACCTTAGTCCGGCCCACTTGCGCACTCAAAGGCAAAACTGTATCCTGACCTACACCGTGCCATCCTGCACTTTTCTTTATATTTTGGGAACCGTGGCACACAGTATTTTGCATCGACTGCTACCATACAGAGCGTCGACGTGAAGCGTCGTCGAGAAGCATTGGAGAGGGTTATATCAAAGGAAAGCGGCTATGCCTTCCCCAACTCCACGGCGCAGTCAATGTACAACGCCCCTCTTGGATGTCGCCAATGCCAATAGCAAGACTCGCCCCATCCGACCTACAGCCAACAGTGTAAGGTCACCTATTGGTAGAGTTGCTCCCTCGAAGAATCTTCGACCTCCTGTGAAAAAGTCTACAAGACCTTCCCCCGAAGGAGTTCCTACAATCCAGGAGCTTCGACTTAGGCTTGCTCAAGGTCGCAAGCCGAGCCTACAACGGAGCCACACCAGTCCTGGACCGAAGTCCCACATGGATGGTCAAGATACTATGCAGCTTCTTGGCTCTGGAGCTTCTCCCCGTTCAAAACCTTCGCCACCTTCAAGACTTCGCTTTTCTCAAACCATTGAACCTGATGTCGACGGCGACGGCGATGTCGCTGTCTCTCCGATATTCACTGGCAATGAACCTCCCTCTGTGAGTGAATTGTTGACCAGCCCCGTCCATTTTGTTGCTTGAGAGTTTAGGAAGAAGCAGGAGCTCATTGTCAATTATTATCTGGTGATAGTACACATCAGAGCTAACCAATCCAGGTGAATCCAGCTCAAAGGGCGGAAAAGGGTGCTTTAGTCTCGCCAAACAGCAAGCCTCTTCCAGAGACACCACTTCTACTAGATAGTGACGAGCCTGAAAAACCCGAGTATCGTGGAATCATGGGTACGTTCTCTCTTTAACTGTCTCTTTTGATGGAAGAAGCTGACTGATCTAGATGCTACTGATGTCAACATGAAAAATGTCACCTTTGCTACTCTGACTCCAGAGGCCGCCGTCGACGTGTCTCCTAGTGCTTCTTTCAACAACACTAAACCTGACGTGCATTTCGAAGCACGAGACGCTTCTCCTCCCTCACCCAGTTTCCATACAGCTTCATCGTCTCCCTTCCCTTCAATTCCTCGCCCTACAGATACTCCTTCGCCCATTTCTAGCCACACAAGGACCACTAGTAATGGCAGTCTTACACCTCGCAATATCGTACGCAAGGCCAACTTCCCCGATCTGCGCAACTCCGTTGATCTAAGCCAACATTTTCAACTACTTGCGCCTCCGCCGATCTCAGAACCGCTCGGGAGGCAACCAAGAAACCAAAGAAGCAAGCGATCTGACAATACGAGCACTCCCAACCGTCCAACAGTTGCTGCTAATAAGAGTGTTGCGCGTACAGCAAGCTTCAATTCCAATGGCGCAGCAAGCCCTCAATTGGAACCGAATGACCGAAAACGCCGTTCATCAAGATACGGAGTTGGTCTGTCGCTAAAGGTCTCTGTTGAAGCAAACCAAACCATCTATGGTAGATCTCCCACCAACATGGGTCCAAACTCAAGGGCCATTATCAACAGATCCCCCAGCGCCCTGGGTCGAAATACAAGAGCCCCCGCAAACACTCGCAGCAGACAAGTTGCCCAACGTGAGGTAGTCCTACACCTGTCCAATCCTGACTGCAATGTCCCGGAGCCGTCAGATGAGAGAAATGCTGCAAACAAGAATGGAGCACCTCACTCATCCCAAGAGAATCGATTTCCACTTCGCAAATCTTCTCTGCCGCCCTTGCCCAAGGAATCACCAAAGGCGACTGTCCCACGCAGAAATCGACAGCCCTTCGGGTCCCGACTTGCTCGCCCAACAGCTGCTAGCGCTGCTCGTGAGATTGAGGCCAAAAAGAGAGTAGCCGATGCAAAAGCTCCTCGACTAAGCGACCAGTCTGAGCAATCCGATAAGTTGACATCGATCAAGCGTACCAGTGGTGGTTTTCGAAGCCGTTTCACTTCATTCCTGCCCGGTTTGCGGAGGTCAACTGAACAACAACGTTACCAGGCAGTCTTAGAGCATAAGCTTTCTCGTCCATCATCAATCTTGCAGGAATCTCATATTTCTATTCGAGATCACGCCACTGATGAATACACCGATATGAGTTGCACTTCCACCAACGTCCCACCCGTCCATCTAGCGGTGTCGCCCTCCGCCAATACTACCAGTGAACCCGACCAAGCCAAGTCCGGGACAGCTGCTAATTCCCCAAACACCTCCGCCAGCCATCAACCTCATCGCCACGTTGAGCCCGATACGCCACCACGTTCAAGAGCAGGATTTGCCGGTCTTCATAGTGAGGGAGGTGCACCTTTTGACCACGATGCAGTTGGTGAGCATATCGACAGCTGTGTCCGGGACGCGGAAGTGCACCTATGTCGGATCTTGGAGATTGGCCAGGGCCTTCAAGATCCGGATATGAAAGGCAACATCATCAAAATAGCAGAGTCTCTTGGTTTGGCGATTCAGTCGACGCGCACTCTCCGCATGGCTTCGATCGCGGCTGCAACTGCCAATGCGAATCTGGCTATGATGACTGATAACTTGAGCCTTGCAGCAGTTGCGGCTATTGAAAACTTTGGTCGCAAATAGATGGGGAAAGTTAGTTTTCGTGTATACTTCTTTTGCGAGGAAATGTCCTAGCTGGATATCTGGGTTTTCGTCTCTGTGGTACTTTGAATACGGATGTCCCGTATTTCCTGGTAATTTTTGGGGAGTTGTTATTAGAAGCGTCAAGTGTTCTTTCGCATAATCGTACCCCTAGTTGAATCGATTTCCCATCTACATACCTATCAACTTGCGTGATAGGATTTTCAGCTTTTCGCCTTTCCAAACAGTCCACAGGTACTAAGCTGTAAGCTATATGTTATTCGGAGGGGATTAATCCCATCTTCCTCGCATTCTCGTATATCTATCTAAGAATTGCATTCTCACCTTTTCTTGAAATCTCAAAGACTACTTTATGTTTCCATCACCTGAAGTCAGACAAACTACAAGTATGAAGGCACTATCCAATGAACACTCTCGCTCAAAAATGTCATCATCGAGAAGAATCTGTCGTCGGACCCTGTCTCTGGCTCCGAAGACGAAGACAGCGCTCAGGCTAATTTGCAGCGAACTAGTTGGATATATATCCATCGCATATAATCAACAATAAGGGAAGACAGCAGCCGCGTATATAAAACATGTGCTATTTGCTCATGTGCCACTTGTATAAAACCCCACCTGTTGATATCAAAACCAGAAGTACTTCCAGGGAAAGAAAGTACTAGATGATCAGAAATAATCAAGAGGTAATACAAGCTATAATAACCCCCGAACAGTGGGATTCTCATTCCAGAACCACAGATGTCGGACTTTAACGAGGACCTCTTACCAACTACCACAGGTTTCCAAGAAACCCGGTCGAAGAGCGTTAGGAGGCGATGGCACGGCATCTCACACGTCTTCGATATACCACATGCTTTCGACAAACAGGCTGGCTCGAACACATCGACCGCAGCGGACGTTGAAACTAGAAGCGAGGGGGATGGTAGTGGAGCCGGGCAAGGTTCTCCGCAACGGCATCTCTCAGTGCGCTTCTAGGAATGTACGGAGTAACCCTCGAGGGCTAGTGGCCGGCACTCGAACCAATCGCGTAACTGCATGGAGATGATTCCGAGTGCGCTGGCGAAGGCCTTCAGAGGTGATGAGGAGATTTCGATAAATGCTTCCCAGTCCAGTACAATCGGCACCAAGGCTTGCAAAGAGTGTTTGAATGGTGTTCTTTTCTTACATTTGCGGTGTTTCCTATAGGCCAAATTCTATGCCAAGGGGTGAAGGAATTACTACTTCGTGGCTCCCAGAGAACTCGAGTACGAACTCCATATGATAAAATTCTGTACTGGAGAAAAATTGTGTGAAAATACCGAGGCAGGTCTTGCCAAGTACGGGACCGAGCGGAGTCTGGAGAAAGCAGGCCGCATGTGAAGGGAACTTTTTCCAATATTTATGCTTTTCTGTATGTTAACTTTGGCATCAAGCTCACGAAGTTCTCGCGAAGTGGTTGCATGCCCCTGTCAAAATTCCCTGTTCCCACCCCACCTTCCCCCTACCCCACATTACCCCACAGGTCACAGACCAGATACTCCGTGCAAGATCGGAGATGCCTGTTGTATTCGAGAACATCATTGCCGGGATTGGAAGCTCCGGTTTGCTGGCTAGGCTTTAGGTGCCGGCGCTCCTTCTTCTTGGGGGGTGTGGAAGAGTCCGTTGATACGTATCTAGGGCGAGGGATTCCGCCTCTTCCTGAAGAACGGCGATCGATGACCAATCGCTCCCCTCCCAGATGAGTTGTGTCTTGGATTTACCGATGGGCATTGGGCACATTTTAGGCTTTGCACTATGGGGGAAAGATCGTAGATCAATCGGAGATAATCCCGAATACGCTTCTTGGTGGTCAGCCGTCCAGTGATGACCTTTCTGGCCGAGGAGGCACATGGCAATACCCTCCTTTATGTCTTGAAATGCTTCATTTTGGGAATTTGAGCGGAGAAGTAAATAGAGGGGAATGTGATATATAAATATTCAATCACCGCTCCTCCAAGTCAAGCAAGTGTGAGCTGGAAGTCACTATTGCATTCCGCCTTCCTACCATTGCACAATCATTTATAATACTTTCTTTCTTCGGAAATTGAACAAAGTCATCGTTTTCAGCCAAGTTTGAAATCGCAATGAAGCTCTTTGGTTTACTTCTAGGTCTTCTCCCACTCGTGCTTGCTGCTCCCGCCAAACGAGATGGTGCGCCCACAGTCGCTATTCCTTCTCCTGCTGCTACCATTATTGGATCAAATTCGGGATTGGTAGACAGCTTCAAGGGCATACCGTTCGCTCAGCCCCCAACGGGATCTCTGCGTCTGAAGCCGCCACAGGCTCTCACGTCACTTGGAACCGTCACGGCTACAGGTACACCCACGGCATGTCCGCAGCTCTACTTTAGCGATAATGTGACGAGCGACTTCCCTGCTGGGGTTCTTGGAGTTCTCTTGAATACCCCATTATTCCAGACCGTGACCAGTGCTGGTGAAGACTGCCTTACAGTCAATGTTTTCCGGCCAGCTGGAACTACAGATTCCTCCAACTTGCCGGTGCTGTTTTGGATCTTCGGTGGTGGCTTCGAACTTGGAAGTACTCAAATGTATGATGGGTCACTGCTGGTTTCAGATTCAATAACAGAGGGAAAGCCTATTGTGTTCGTAGCTGTGAACTACCGAGTTGGTGGATTTGGCTTCCTTGGAGGCTCTGAAATATTGGCGGATGGTTCGTCAAACCTGGGATTGCTAGACCAAAGATTGGGTCTGCAATGGGTTCAAGACAACATTGCCAGCTTTGGCGGAGGTGAGAACTCTCTAATCTTGAAATCATCCACACACTTTCAAAGAAATATCCGCTGACATTTCCATAGATCCAACCAAAGTGACAATTTGGGGCGAATCAGCTGGATCAATATCTGTGCTGGATCAGATGGTTTTGTACGACGGGGACAATACGTACAAGGGAAAGCCTCTTTTCAGAGCAGGAATCATGGATTCCGGCAGCATTATTCCCGCAGATGCAGTTGATTGTCCAAAGGCACAAAGTGTATATGATACAGTTGTGGAAGCCGCTGGATGCTCAGGAGCAAGTTCAACTTTAGACTGCCTCCGAGGTTTGGACTACGAAACCTTTCTGGGAGCGACAAACTCCGTACCTGGCATCCTTTCTTACACCTCTATTAATCTATCTTACCTGCCTCGCCCTGATGGAAAGGTTTTGACACTATCCCCTGATGTATCGATTACAGAGGGGAAATATGCTAAAGTTCCCTTTATCCTTGGAGATCAAGAAGACGAAGGGGTACGTTGGTCTGAGCTTCCTTAGAAAACATACTAACTCGCGCAGACACTTTTCGCCCTTTTCCAACCAAATATAAGCACCACGGCGGAAGTCATCGATTATTTATCGACCGTGTTCTTCCAAGATGCAACGACCGAACAGATCACGGCCCTTGTTGCCACTTATCCCGATGATCCGTCAGATGGATCGCCATTCGGAACAGGTATCCTCAACGAGTGGTATCCCCAGTACAAACGCCTTGCTGCAATCCTGGGAGATCTGACGTTTACGTTAAGTCGCCGTGCCTTTCTAAACATTGTGTCCACTGAAGTCCCATCCTGGTCCTATTTAGCATCGTACGACTATGGTACACCTGTGCTAGGATCCTTCCACGCGGGAGACATTCTCCAGGTGTTCTACGGGATACTTCCCAATTATGCATCAGCTTGTAAGTTTCAAATACTCCGCTTTGGTGAAACACTACATTGACTGGTGTTTGTGAAGCGATCCATGACTACTACTTGTCGTTTGTTCACACGATGGATCCAAACAATGGATCAAGCTATGCGGAGTGGCCTCAGTGGAGCGATGACAAACAGCTAATGCACTTCAATTCTGGGGATGCGGCACTGTTGGCTGATGACTTCCGATCTGAAAGCTATGATTGGCTTACTGGAAACATTGGAAGTCTTCATGTATAAGTTAAAAGGCATGAAAATATGAAATAATGATTGGATACCCCCGCCTCAAAATGTCCTCGAACTAGCGATTCAAAAAAGGGGTTGTCTAAGGTACCTAGGTACCGGAGAGCCGGAATACCCAATACCATAGGGACGCATAGATATTGCAAGAGGATAGATACTCTTCGACACCTTGCTGTATAACCCACTGGGGCTATCCGGCGCAGAGGCATAAGTGGCGACATATTACTACGCTCCGTACCGTAATGTCAAATATTACATGAAGAACGGCTTCGGCATTTACAGTAATTGTCGGCGCTCTCTAAGCGAGGCCTTCTCCGCAAAAAAGGCCGGTAGGTTCGGCATGATGTCACTGAGGGCCAAATATTTAAAATCTTCATATTGCATCTCAACAAGCAGCAATAGCCGTGTAGAGGAATTAGAAATTGACTATGACCAATCAAACCGAACTAAGGACACATCAAAATACAGAGTATACCCTTAATCATCCTGTCTAAACTTCCATCACGTGGTTGGTGTCACTTAGAGCAGCTGACTTTGAGGGGCAAGACTTGTTGCAACTTGTGACCTGCTCAGCCGCACTTCTATCTGTTTCTCCACTCGTCCCTCTTGATCAACCCTTCACTTGACACTTCTTTGGCAACCCCATTCTGATTCATATTATCGCCTTTGCCTTGCAAGACCTCCTTCACAATACATTTCCTTGGAAAACGCCTTACGATAACCTTAATCAACCCCGCGCTTTCAGAAAAACACCATGGTTCTCCTCGGCGGCTTAGAAGTGGTAGCCGCTGGTTACTTGATCCACAAACATCAGAAGAACAAGAAGGAAAAGGAGAGGATCGAGGACGAAAGAGCCTATCTCGAGGAAGAAGAACACCGCCACCGCGCAAGCAATCATCCCCGACGCCGTCGCTCGCACAGCAGGAGGAGACATTCGAAAGACCGCCCACACTCTCACGATGGCCGGTACGGGCACGAAACCTCCAAACCAAAACCCGTTCCTGTACCTCTCCCTGTCCCTATGCCCGCCGCGCAATCCATGCATCAAGCTCCTCCGCGATACGATACCTATCCTCCTGCTCCTCAGCAGCGCCCGCACGATGTGAAGTATGGCTGGACCGACAACAACCCCGGTCCAGCAGCGCCTCAACAGCAACAGCAACAAACCTTCCCAGTCACCGGATGGCCTTCACACTGGGAGCAGTCACAGCGTTCGGGCTCGGGCTCTACGACACATCTAGCGCCTCCGGTTCCACCTCAAGCCTCATCTTCGCGCGCCGAGTCCTCGAGGGGCAGATCCGAGACACGAGGGTCGGACTCGAGTCCGCGGGTGAGGTTTGCCGTTTCCACGGATGAACGGGGGCGACCGCGCAGTATTTCTCCTCCACCAAAATACCGCCCGTGATTTACGAAGAAGATAATGGAGGAGTTGTGGATAGACGCTGGCGTCGACCCGGGAGATGTTATGATAATGTTATGATAATGGCGGATAAACTGCATTTGGGCGTTTGATTTAGCGATGGGTACGGTAATGGTCTAGTAATTGGTTGGACTGAATAGGCATAGCACAGCCTATTTAGTCCAATCAGACGATTATGGATTTGGATGGGTTTGCTTAAGTCGGCTTGAAAAATAGCTAAGTCGACTTATGCTAACTAGTTTAGAAAGGATCTTATAATATATAAAATGCACAAGTAAACGCATATACTAGTAAACGAAAAGTGACTTAAAACCTACTGAAATGAATAGCGAACTCAAGTTACTTTTAAAGAATATATTACGTTGGGTATCTATAACTATTCCCAATTTTTAATATGCGTCACTCTATATGACATTCTTCCTTACTTATCCTAGCAGTCTTAATATACATGTTAGATATTAAGCTCTTAGCATTGCAGATTGATAATTTAAAGTGCTTAGAGATAATGAATTATCAGTGATATAAATGGCAGAAAAGACATGTTCTTATCTCTGTATATAGATGTGTACTCTATACGGGCTGACCTTATCAGGTACTTCAAGGTCCTCAACTGCCTCCACATTTATATTAAGACTAAAGTACCTAGCAAGTCAGAATGTCTTTACTGTGCATAGGTTATCATGCCTTCTCGATCTAGCTAGTGTAAGTCGATTTATCCATTTTTGAAGTCGACTTACGGCAACCCGCACCGCATACCTAAGCCGCAACCACCGGAAATAATAAAAGCATTCGGAAGTACGAAAGTTACCCTTCCCGTCGATCATGCGCCGTGAACTACTATAGCTCAGTGCAGAACTCCACCCTAGCCCGCTTTCCCTGACGTACCTTCCACCTAACAACAACACTAGTGATAGATAATATATCAGGTACTGTATGGGGAAGCTATTATGGACGCCACCTGGACCATTCACGATAATAAGTTAGTGGTTTTTATGGTGAATAATGGCAGGACTTTATTTCCGTTTTATTTCTGCTATCTTGCCCCCCTTCACAAATTCACGCCGTCTTCTATGAGTTTTTGTTTTCTCTTTCTCTTTCCGTTTTCTCTTTGCTACCTTGTCCCCCTCCACAATTCAATCCACCTTCCTTGAGTTTTTGCTTTCTCTTGCTCTTTCTATTTCCTGTGATTCTGAACATAGCAAGACGCTGCAGTTAGCGCAATGCAGTGTGTTCTCCAGTACAACAGATTCGCCCGCCAGGTGCAAGCGCAATATGAGCGAGACAAGAAACGTGCGGAAGCTGTCGAGCGAGGCAATGCAGAGAAATCTTTCAAGGCCCAAGACAATGGCGAGCCATTGATCCATCGAGCCACCTCCATCGGCGAAGAAAAACAAAGCCCCGATACTCGCGACGCAGAGAAGGCAGAATTACCTTCCAGTGGCTCGAGCTCGGATAGCATTGGTGGTGGAGAAAGGGAAGGAGAGGACACGGAGGAAAATGACATTCTCGCGATTATGAAGTCCAATCAGTCCTTTGGGACGACAATAGGACATGCACTCTCTGGCATTGAGGTTCGGCAATTGAGTAAAGAGATCACCAAAACTCGCACGAACCGCTCTAAATCCACCAAAGCCAATCCCGGCGAGAAAGAAGAGAGGGAGACGGTCTTTGTAGTGGGATATGAGAGTGAAAAGGATGATATGAACCCCCACAACTGGGGCTACGGGAAGCGTAGCCTCGCCACCTTCCTAATAGCATGCATTGCCTTCACTGTCGGATTTGCATCCTCTATCGACAGCGCAGCTTTACCTCAAGCAGCTGAGGACTTTGGCGTAAGTCAGGTTGTAGAAGTCCTTGCTACCGCCATCTTCCTAGTAGGGTTCGGGTTTGGCGCGTTGTTCGCTGGCCCTATATCTGAGACCGTGGGCAGGAATCCGGTTTATATTGTTACCTTGAGTATATACATGATTTGGATCATGGCCTCTGCACTAGCGCCGAATATTGGAGCGCAGCTCGTCTTCCGCTTCCTGGCTGGCGTTTTCGGCAGCACGCCACTTACTTGCGCCGGAGGTTCTCTGTCAGATATCTGGAACCCCATTGAGCGTGGCTACGCTTTCCCGCTGTTCGCAAATGCTGCGCTCATGGGTCCTATACTCGGGCCTGTGGTTGGTGGGTTCGTCGGACAATCATCTCTGGTCAGCTGGAGATGGACAGAATGGATAACCCTCATGATCTCCGGCCTAATACTCGTCCTCATCGTGCTCTTCCAGCCGGAAACATTTGCACCTGTTCTGTTAACATGGAAAGCTCAGCACTTGCGCAAGGTCACAGGAGATGAGCGCTTCGTGGCTCCAGCTGAGATACGTGCGGATACGTTCTCGAAGCGGCTGTTGACAGCCATTTCCAGACCCTTCATACTCACGGCGCGAGAACCGATCGTGCTGCTCTTCGCGTTGTACCTAACGGTCGTGTACATAATCATTTTTACGTTTTTGGATGGCTATACATACATCTACGGCGACACCTACGGGTTCTCTCAAGGTACAACCGGGCTTGCGTTCCTGGGGATAGCTTTCGGACTCTGTGGGGGCTCGCTGCTGATTCCCCTTATTCATTCTTGGGCGAAGAGGGATTTGAAGGAAGCGCAGGAGAAAAGTGGGCTGGACGCGAAGCTGCCACCTGAGAAGAGACTTTGGTTTGCTATGTTTGGAGCGCCTGCTGTGCCGATTGGGTTGTTCTGGATGGCGTGGACGAATTATAGCAGTATCAGCTACTGGAGTGACCTGGTAGCTTCTGTTTTGATTGGATACGGCACCTTGTGCATATTTGTCAGCATTTATCAGTACATCATTGATACATATGAGATGTATGCTGCGTCTGCGCTGGTGAGTATATCGCTCATTCGCTATGTGGCGGCGGGTGGTATGACCGTGGTTGGAATTCCGTGAGTTGGTTCCCTCCCTTGCAGTTTTGCGAGACATGCTTGCTAATGACTTGATAGGTTTTATGAGAACCTTGGCGTGCATTGGACCTTGACGATACTTGGGGCAGTATCTGCCTTGATGGTTCCTGTTCCATATGCGTTTTATCGTTGGGGTCCAACAATCAGGGGTTGGTCGAGATATGCGGTTAACAGCGACAGATGAGTGACTTTTCAGGGATATCACGTTCTGTGTGCATATACATAGTCTTGGAGCAGTCTAGCATGGCGTTGGAGGCATTCTTTTTTTCGATTAGAGTGGATGTTAACATACCAAACAATGCATAAAATCTCTACCTCCCAGTTCCCTATCATAAATCATCTGGTATATCCATATCGTAAGATATCATCCAACCCAGTCATCATTTTCGGGCAATACTCATAAGTCCCAGCCACCCCAAAAACTTCTCACGAACCAGCACTGCCAACAGCGTACTGGAATTCTTGTGCCTCCAGAATTCTGGCATATTCTGCCGCGTTTCTCCAACGTGTTCCAAGTCTACTGAGAGTGCGCCGTAAGGCGTCGAGAGCCATCTGCGAATTTTCATCTCCACTTTCTCGCACCAGCCAAGCAAAGTTTGCCGCCGCTGCGTACAAAGGAGCCATGACGATTGGGGAAATCCTATCAAGGTCTTGCAGTTCCGTTGTGACGGCATTTATTTGCTCAGAGAAGTCTAAGATGCTCCGCGAGACAGTCTTCAGGCCATCAACAGCTTGTATCTGCATAGCAGCGACTTCTGCACTAGCTGTCTTGCTACCGTACCCCGTCGGGCAGGAATACGGTTCACAGAGAGTCGCCAATGCGCTAAACGTGAGCGAAAGTGGGGCTGTCAGGGTGATGTAGTCTGGTACGGTCGCTATCTCTTCAGTGATCTGTCTGGCGAGAGCTGAGACGTCGAGGTAAAGTTGGGAGGCAAGATCGAAGCGGGCAGTTTCTGTAGGTATTTTTTCACCAAGATGGTGATGAAGAACTTTGCCCATCATTGAGGATGCCTGGCAGAGACGAGGAAAGGAGGCAACTGGACTGTCGATAGGAGCAGAGAGTAAAGTCTGAGTGGCGGCTGACATCTCGCCTTCGTCCTAAATTACTTGTCAGTCTGAGCAATTTTAACATAGGCTGGCGGCTTACCCATGCAACATCATCAACAGGGAGAACAGTCTCTGCATCTGGCTCTTGGGAATTCATAATGTAACCTTGGCTTATATGGGAGACAACCCTATAATAGATTAGTTCATCGAATCTTGTGATCGTCTAGGCGTTTTACCTATCAGCAATCTGAACACCCCACCAAGTCCGATGACGTTCTTCTCTCTCAGTCCATGTGCTCTACAGATGATCTTAGTATATGAAAGGGATGTTGGTGATTCCCACCTACTGGGCGTCCTAAAAGTTGTACAGCTTCACTCTGACCATTGATACCAAGGAGATTGCCGTATCTAACACACCAACCAGCAGTCATCCAGGCCGCAGGATATATGGCTTGGCCGTATTCATACCACATCACAAGAAGGTTGGCTTGCAATATCAAGAGCGTAGCGGCTCCACTCATTTCAAGTAGAGAAATGAACCGCTTTGCGGCTAGGTAAATGGGGTTCTGAGAGCTCTCAATACCATCGTGAGGTCGCGAAATGATCAATTTCATACAAAGAAATAGTAACGCAAGATCTGGCCCAGCTTCCCATATGGGATTGACCATATTTCGGGTCATTCGCATTTGAGAAACGATAGGCATCCATCTATGGACAGTAGCAAAGTATTCAGAGATTATTGCCTGCACATTTTGACCATCTCCGAGAAGATCAAGCACATCCTATGTTATGTAAGTTATATTATTCCACATAAGATGAAGAACAAGTCACTTACTACCGGGATCTCAATAGACGGCTTCGGTATATTAATACTGACCTGATTAGCCTCCATATCTGCATTTTTGGGCCAATTGCGACTCACCCTCCATGTGTGAATGATTCCTTGTCAAGAAAAACAATCGGGGGAAAGCGAT
This sequence comes from Lachnellula subtilissima, assembly GCA_007821545.1. Taxonomy (NCBI): domain Eukaryota; kingdom Fungi; phylum Ascomycota; class Leotiomycetes; order Helotiales; family Lachnaceae; genus Lachnellula; species Lachnellula subtilissima. Next base: position 23,658 of record QGMJ01000121.1, on the reverse strand, counting down.
TCTGTACGCCATGCCATTGGGCCGCAGCTTCTTGTTGTTGGGGACTGTACGGAGGCAGCTGAGGACCAAGTGCTTCGGAGCCCGGCAAAGCGCCCGATGAAGGGGTAGGAAAAGGAGGGGGGAATTCATGATACCGCCCCCTACCCCCCCTCCTCCATTCAGTCTCGACTCAAGCTCCATGAGCTTCATTCGCAAGGCATTGAAGTCTTCCGAGGTTGGTGGGGGCGTGCTATCCGAGTAATCGCAATGGCGGTTCATACGCTCGCACAGCCCGCAAGCCGGCAGAGCTTTGTTGCATTTGCGCTTTTGCTTTCTGCATGTCATACAGGCTTGATTTGCCTGGGGGCCGTGTGGCTGGCCATCCGCAGTGCCATTAGGCATGGCACTGTCTGCACCGGCAGCGTACATCGACATCGCGCCGTCGAGGGAGGGTATGGTATGGTCTTATTGAGGAGGTGGAGAATGCGGCCGCTCGAGTTCTCGATATCAAAAAATGCCTGACAAGACATGGTTGAATTAGCAAATTGGTTTAAATAGAATGCTTTATCTTGACGTAGTAAACAATTCGAGCTCTATAATTGGGATTTACCTGCAAGGGAGGGTCACCGTTTGTCTGTTTCTTCCTTTCTGGGGTGCTATCTTGTCAGACTGTGCGGTTTTGACGGCCGTGGGTCCCGCTCACAATTACTCTAACATTCAATGATGTACTTAGTAATTCTAGGGTGTGGATTTAGAGATTGTGATACTAATTAAGTAGGAATTTTAGTACAAACGCGGAGTACGATCACTTACTTCAATCCACTTCTCAATATCAAAACAGGTTTGAATTCCAACCACTATCGCATGTTCAACATCCTTTCTTTCACTGAACATGAGCACGGCAGCTCGAGCGTCAGCTCCACATTGGCATAGACCGCGTAGACCGCATCGAGGGCCGAAGCCAGTACCAGCGCCTCCGGTCGACCTTTCTCCATGCTCTGATCAGACATTTCCTCTGTTTCCAAAACTTCCAATTGAATTAAGAAATCAGATATGGCGCTTCGCAACTCATCGTCGCCCTCGGGTCATCCAGCTATGCTATGACAAAATTACACGAGTATGGCAGGCTCATGAGGCCGGGCGTGGTGGACTTCCATCCATTATGGGCGTTTCCAAGGAAGCACGAGCAGAGGCACTGATGCGTTACACCAGAGTTTTTGATACTTTCTGCGATTTACAGGAGGATATCGTCTACATAAGTGACCCGATATTCATTTTACAAAAATATCGCAGTGCTCTGTTAGAGATGGGATGTATGAAGCTCTTTAAGCATATAGCCTTGCCTGCAGAGGTTTATGAAAGCTTAGCAGAATTTCATCGAGTCCGCCCCACGCTCTGTGAATCACCGGCTGCGCTTCTTCGGGGGTTCGATCAATTGGAACACTTCTCTATCATTATAGCCGATGAGGGATGCAGCCTCGACGACGGCTTTCTCCAAGATGATGTTCCAACTGACGATGACGAAGAACAGCTGGGTTTCGACGAGACTGAATCTTTCAAGCGATTGGTAACCGACGGGGACTTTGTACCCAGAGACAACATACACTTTGAGAGTGCATATTCGAGCGCCTTCAATTGGAAATATTTCGAGAGTAATAGGAGCTTCTGTGTCGAATCGTTCATGAAAGAAAAGGCTGAGCATAGTAACTGGATCAGGCCAAAGATCGGCGTTTTGCAAGTTTGCAATGGTTTGAGCCAAATTGGCGATTTCTATCAATGGGTTCATGACAGAGGTGATTCTTCAGGGGACATCTTGGAGCAAGAACTTGCCGATGAATAATCTGATCGTGAGACTGGGAAACGGAGAGCTCGGAAGATATCAGTGTTGAGGATGAGGAGAGATTTCAATTTACACCGAGTCCACAAAAACAACACGACCTGGTCACATTAACGGGCATTTGGCGTTTGCTTAGATGTGCTAGTGCAACATCGCCAAGTGTTTAATATACATAATTCATAATTATGGAATCATCTTTGGCCTATTAATCTGGTACGGACTTGACCGATATTGATGCTTGAATTTCTAGTCGAAATTGGTCATCCAACAAACTAAAATTTTCAACACGCATTTCAGTCTTGTTCAGTCCAGACACTCCTTCTGCGTCTTACGCCATTTCACGTTTATTCATGTCCGCTTTGAGTGCATTGCTTTCTTGGTCGCTGTACATTGCGTTACTTTGGCACAATTGAGGTCGTTCGCTAAGGAGGCTGATTGCCACATTACTTAAAAGTCAGCCCAAACATGAGCTCCCAGCGTGTTCTGTCATCCAAAACAGCAGTGTCATTCAAACTCAAACGGACTTCGGAGATGCTATACTGGATACCACGTCTCCGTCGAGTCTCTCACGCTTTCCGTGAATGTGGCTCATGAAAGTGGCGGCAAGGAACAGGAGAGGTGAGAAGGAAGTGGAAGGCATTTACGCCAAAATAGCACTCGATATGCACTCTGAAGTCCAACTTAGAGATCAGAAGTCGACTCTTACGACCGAAATTCTATTTTTTTGCTGAAGCCTGCAGACCCGGAAAGACCAAGATGTGGCTGTACAGCAATTGGCAATTCCGCATGCTGTAATAAATATTATTCCTATTTCCCTATCAGAAACAAAAGACGCCAACTAGTCAAACCATCCCCAAGGCTCTAAGTCCAGTCATATATCTACACCGAGCGTAGGCCCAGTGGGTCTCGGAGCTCAGAGGCGTCCTCGAAAGAAGAAATATACGTCACGTGTACGGAGTTTACTTCTTGGCCCTTGTAAAGTATTCCGGCATGACTCACGCTGTAAATGTTTCTCTGTACTAAAAGGCGCATGTTCCGCTTTTCTTGTCATTGTATGTTTTGCAAAGGTTTATACGTTATTCGACCTCGAGGCCTCATAGCGATTCTTTAGTTTCTGCTTATACATTTGTGTCACGATCCAATATCACGCGGCGCATTCAAAATGTCACAAACAATAAATGGAAAGACCACCACAAAGGCAAAACCATCCTCAACTTCCAAGTCACCAATCATAATCCGACAAGCTCGTCTATGGGAAGGATATCGAATCGGTGAAATTGCAGCCAAAACATACTATGACACGCCTCTCACAAATTTCCTTGCTCCGTACCGCGAAAAGTACCCAGCAGACTATCTTCGTGCTTTCACTGAGCGATCGCAGGCGCGATTGTTCAACCCACGATTTATAACATTCGTCGCCTGCGAAGCCAGCAATCCTTCTTATGCCATTGGATACGCATCATTTCTCCGACTCGGTGATGATGAGGGAGCCAAGAAGCATCTTGCTAGTCGAAAGAGCCTTTGGTTGTGGGCTTTGAGCTGGTTGTTTTGGGCTTATTGCAAGGTTCTGGAGTTCGCAATTGGAGATAAGTCGGCTGAGCCAAAAGCGACAGCTGAATTTAGGTCGTTGGGCGCCTCGGATGACGAGAAGTATTGGAATAATGTACCAGAGAGGAAAAACAGGTGGCATGCGGGGAGTGTGGTTGTTGGTACGGAGTTCCAAGGTAGGGGTATTGGGAAGCAGTTGATGGCTGAGGTTATCAGGAGGGCAGAGAGCGAGGGCGTGTGTGTTGGGCTGGAAGCAAGTGGCCCTGGAGAATACATGTATAGGAGTGTGGGGTTTCAGTTGCTAGGAAGGTTCAATGACCGCAGCCAGGTGATTGATAAAGGGTCAGTTGGTGGAATCATGATGTGGACTCCTTCATCATGGGAGACAAAGCAGAGTCATCAGGAAAAGTGAAAGGAAGCCTTGAGAAACAGGGCCTTGAGAGAATCTCGATTTGAAGCCCGCTTGCCGTGGGATATTTTGTGCGCTTTGGATATGAGAAGTTGTGGGGGTGTACGGACATGAATATCGAATCTCGAAGCTACAGGGCTCGCAAACCGTGCCTAAATACATCATTGTAGATCTCAGATGCTTTGCATCGTGGAAGTGAAACTCAGCCATTCAACATTTCATACATGGATAGTCAAACAACTTAGAGGCTTTTTTTGTTATCTAATCGCTTCTGGGCATGCGTCGTTTCCAGTCTTTATTTGCTCATACTGTTCGTTCCTCTTCGATACGTTTTCCTATGACCTTTACTCTATTCCCTGATATTATTGATGTGCGAGTTGTTTTTGTTTCAGGTGATCAATCATGCACCCCTTTCTCAAATCTCGCTTCCTCCAGAGTCTGAACCTATGGTGGAAAGGGTCAGCCATTCGTGTCAAAATACTATCCGAATGTCTTAGTAGTATCTCAATCAAGCTCCTTTTTTCTTAGCGTACTGCGAGCCAGTACTTTCAAAGCTGTCAGCGTCACAGGAAAACAGTATACCAGTGTATTATGAATCGACCAGACCACGAGCCGGCTCTCCTCTAGCTTTTGCACACATTGGATTTTCAAGCAGTGCTTGCAGATAGGTGCTTCAGCTGCTCCCCCGGCTCCCCGGGATGAGCTAGCATATTGTCAATGCAAGTCCCGGAGACTTTTGTTACTGTTCTTTCAATAATACTTTCATCGTCACCAACGCGTTGTAGCTTAAATCAAAGGGAATTTTAGTTAATTTTAGTTTTGCAGTGAGCTGCGACTGACTGGCTGACTTGAGGTATTCGGTTATGATCTAAGTCTTTAAACTGACTTGGACTGTTAGAGCGCTAATTACAACATTTCGTATAGGATGTCTCAATGACGATCAAGTATCAATCTCGTGCTATTGTAAGCAATAGGTCCGCTTGGAGGCATTGCCAAGTGGAGCTCAAGGGCCAAGCGAATTATCGTACCCCGCACGCACATTCAGGCCGTTTTAAACGACTTATTGCTTGAGTCAAGATACGCTAGAGTTGTGCATGCAATTTGTTATTGTATTATACGAGAGCTAACCTTCGGGATAATAGTACTGCATCCCGACCTTTCTAGTGATGTGACTAAGCTACGCTTAGTCAGCAAAGAGGCATAACCTTTAGCTGGTTAACACCACTATGAATGCTAAGCAACATCAACCAGAATCAAGTCTATACTACGTAGTAGAAGAAGTGGTCACGGATATCAACCTGTGATACCAACACTAACACTAAGATTATATCATCCATCCACACCCCCGAAATCAAACTCAATTTCTAATAATTCATCGAAAAGCCACTCGGGTCCTGCGAAGCTCATACAAAAATGAAAATAGAAAAATACTCATGTAAAGCCCTTGTACAGAAATAATCCTTCAGCAGACACCCCGAGAGTGGTTAGCGGCCTTTAGCTTCTCGAGTTCAGCAGACAACTCCTGGTTCTCCTTCTCAAGTGAACTGATCTGCGTGTTTTGCTCCTCCAACTCCGCAATCTTGGCTTTATCTCCCTTTCTACCCTGACTGAGTGCGCTAATCTGGTCTTGATCACGTTTGTGCATTCTCTGGAGTCTCACAATGTCGATCTCTTCCGCCAGTTGGTCCCCTGCAGAAACCTTAGTACATGAGATCTCTTCCACTTAGTGATCTGTTACAGGAGCCTTAGTACATGATTGATCCGCCGTGCTCTTCGATCTTCCGACATCAGGATTGGTAGACTGTTGTTCTGCTTGTTGGGGGATTCCCTCCAATCTCAAAAGTTCGGCAACTTGCTCGGCAGATTGTTGGGTCGGGGTCTTCATCTCAGCTTCTTTTTTCTCCCGCAATTCCTTTGCCTCTTTGAGTTTGACAAGACGCCTAAGTGAGATTGCCTTCAGCCTTTGATGTTCCGTGTTAAGCTCTTCGTATTTCGCCCTGAGTTTTTCGAAATCGGCATCGAGCTTTTCCTCCCTTTCAATAGCGACCTCGAGAGATTTCACCAAATCCACAATACTTTCTTGATTCACCGTTCTGTACTTTTCCAACTTCGAGAACTGACTTCTGTAACCTTGGTGAAGCTTGTTGATCTCAGCGATGTGATGAGTGGAGGTTTGCTTGAACGTTGCAATAGTCTCTAGATCTTGCTTTTGAGATTTCTTGAGTTCCGCGAGTTGGTTCTCGTAGCCCGCTCGGATTTCTTTAATCTTGGCGGAATGCGCAACTTCACTATCTCCCACATTCTTGATGGCCATCTGCTGATCATGCTTCCGAAGCGCCCTCAACGTATCGATTTGATTCTTGTGAGTCTTGCAAAGTCCCTCAATCTTAGCGAGCTGATTTGCAGAATGTTGCTGCAGTTCGCGCATGGTCTGCTGATCTTCTTCATTGAGCTCCTCGAGAGCCAGGATTTGACCTTTGTGCCATTCATCAAGCTTGTCGAAATTCTCGGCGTGTTGGTTGAATTGCTCGGCTATATTCTTAATTCCAAACCGGAAAGAATCAGCGAGGACTATACCCGTGTTTACTAATTTGCTGAAAGCGGGTGTCCTAACGGCGAGAAGTTCGCAATCACTGTCGTCGTTCTTGCCATTATCTTTCTTGCGGTACGAGATGTTGTACGTTAATGGAGGATGGAAGGTGCTGGTGGCCAGCCCTGCTCTAACTCTCTTGGAGGGCTCTGAGGGTCTTCCGGCAATATTTGTTGCCTCATTTGCCTACCGGAAGTTAGTATTAGTCTGTAATAGCGGAGTCCCGTTCTCGTACGAATTTTCTCTTCAATGGATTAGTTGAGCTCCGCTCCTGGCCATCCATGACACGTCGGACAATATTGGAAATTCCTAGCTCGAGTGAGACACTGGCCGTTCTTCCAACTTCATCATGATCTCTGGAGGCTTGGAGGCCATTTTGATGAAGCATGGAAGGAGCAGAAACTTCTGGGGCTTGATGGTTTCCAGGTGCACCCTGGGCATAACCCATTATGCTATCCTTCAGACCGGGTTGATTATCAAGATCCTTCCTCGGAAAAACAGCCAAGTGCTTACTCAATCCCTGTTTATTAAAGAATTCACTGCCACAATTGCATACATTGCCTTGGCAAATAGCCTTCCTCTTTTCTCGAGCCTTTTCTCGCTGAATGTGAAGAGCAAGCCTACACCAACGAATTAGCATAGTGGAACTAGAGTGCTTGGAGAGAGCCAAGAGCCCTGGAACAGTCTCAAGAACCAGAATGTGGGCCCCTGAAACATATTTCAGCTCCCTAGCTTCCGTAGAGGGAAAAAGCTCTTGAATTTGAGATAAGCCTACCAGGAGTTAGTAGGGAAAGCAAGGTTTCCACAAGGACAAAAAGGTAGGTTGCAAATAAAAGGTGTGTTAAGACGTGTAGAGGATCCGCCAAAGCAATCCCTTTCATGCTTCTTCCTATTTTCAATACTTGTACGGTGTTTTCTACAGCCTGGCCAGGAACAAATGAGGGCAGGATCAGAGACATGGGAGACAACTGGTGTTGAGATGTCAGTTTGGCCAGGAGCACGTGGTGCACTGCCACCATGCGGGTGTTCTTGCGCTTGATGCCGTTCACTCTGAACTCGTCTTAGGGCGTCTTCTTTAGATATAACTTCACGTGCGTGGACCGTATTTGGCGTGCTATCGGGCTGCCTCATGATAGCGACTACACCGCGTAGGTTTCTTATTCTTGGTGTAGATATGTAAGGTGGTTGAAGAAGGATGTTGTATGTGTCAAGCTCAAGGCAGATGTTGAATTCATGCGTAATCAATCCTATTTTTTCTTCTACCCCAATGTGGATATCTATGGCTCCCCTTTCCTGAAAAGGTTGAGCGGCGAGAAAGGTCAATGCAACTCACCAATTCACCATCAGGAGCATTGACTTTGAGGTCGGTCATTGGTCAAACACACCCCCGAGAATCAGGACATGAATTCGGGTTTGTCACCACTACCCTAGGTATTTAGGTAACATCTTCATCAATGGATATCAATCAATACTTATGAATGCAAAGTGCCGTTTGCTCAACCGCTGTTTCTTACACATCGTCAGGCCGGCACTTGAACTCGCTGGCCAGACTACGTCTTAACATGCCATTGACGTTTGCTTTGACTTTCTTTAAGAACTTTAGTTTTACCAGGACTGAAAGACAGGGCTACTGACACCCTCCAGCACGTGGAGGTAACTGTCACGGAATGCCCCCTAAACCATGCCTCAAACTATAGTCGAAAGCACTAGAAGTAGACTAGCAGATAATCAAATTTGCAAGACTGCGTTACCCGTTTAGAGCTACTCTACACTCATGCAGACGAAGGTGTAGCCTATACACAATTTTCGATGTGACAACATGACAGTAGAACAGAACAGAACCTATAATAACGCCGCAAAAATCAATGTCCTTTTTCTAGCTTTCAATAACTGAAATTGGGCCTTAGAGTTCTACTAGGTTTGCGCTGCAGATTCCCACCAAACATGAAGGTTTGTAAGGTGCCTTTTGATCCAGTCCATTCGCAATAGCTCAAAATAATCTAGCCCTTGTTCGAAATCGTATCCCAAGAGACTGAGACCTTGCTCGCATCTTGGTTTCACAAAATTAAGTATGACGAATAGAACCAAGGAAGCCAATATAATCATCAGCTTGACCTGTAAATCGACGATCCCAAATAAGTCCCGGATTCATTCAGGACAATTTTCCCTGTCTATTGAGGAAATCCAAAGTATATGCTCGGACGAATATCTCAGATTGAGGAATTTGGAAACAAACTCCCTTGAAAGACTTCTCTTAGACTGAAAAGTTTCTTTGCTATAAGCTCAGGAATGCCAGAATGTTAAATCGGGGTTGAAACAAAGCCTGGGAATTAAGGCTAGTCACGCCGCTGAGTCGCCATTATCTGGAGTCGCATTCGCGCAAATATACTTGCGGTCTTGTTGATCTGGGTAGTGAGTACGCTCCGATGGTCAAAAGCTCCGTATTGTTTTAATAGGCAATGCGCGATGTGTAGAAATGTGCACACGCAGAAGATTCTTACATGCACGCTGGTGGTGTACTGTAGTTTTAAGGAGCTACTCGGCCCCTTTAGGAAAGCTAGCGAAAATGGGCCTCTGCACGGAAGCGACGTCCTGCTTGTTTTCCTTTCCAACCACCTAACTACTTCAGCTCGAAAAGATGTACAGTACTCAGGATCAACAATCCAAACGCAGCTTCAGAGTGGACAAAGGTCATTCAGCCTGTTCCGCAAATATACGCTGCCACTAGTGATGTTCTTTCCAACGGCGCCAAGTCAAACCTCGGTTCCTGATTTGAATCAGAGCGTGCAAGAAACCCCAGATCGCGCCTTGGGGAAACGGACTTGGCAGTTTGAGGCTCACAGAGATGCTTTACGTAAAGTATCGCCAAGTTATTCTTACTTTCAGATATAGCCATGCTTCTACGCATTACTTTATCGTCATCTAGAGGGGAGTTACGTTGTGTTCTGACTTTTCTCTTCCGTTCCAGTCCAGTCTTTTTTGTTACAATCTTTTTTTTAACGCTGGACGTTTCTTCATTATGGCCATCATTCCACAGTCTTGGGCTGGCGTTGTATCTTTTCTAGTTTTCTTGCTCTTCGCTTTTCCAGCCGATGCTCTTCCCAAGAAGAAGGGACAGGCAAGCACGGCTTCGACTGCTACTACCGCGACAGGCGGAGGAGCTGCGGCGGCGGCTGGTGGGATTACGACAGCTACAGATGGTTCTACGATCTTGGATAAGACTGTCACAATTAAGTATTGCTCCCTATACACCTTCCCAAAAGCGTATCACTTATCTGGATAGTGGCCTCTCGATTCGATACAAGATCAGTGGTCCCGCAGCTTCATTCACGGCCGCTTCAGGAGTAACAGGTGGTGTGGCGACTGCAAATTCTACGGGCACAGCGGGTCTCAATGTGCTTCTTCATGGCGATGGAGGTCAATCGTTCTTCGATTTCCCAAACCAGGCCCTTCAAAACAATCTAATGGGCGTTGTAGTCCTAGCACCAAACAAAGACCTGTTCTGGGGAGGTGGATCTGGACTTGACCGAACGGATGGAGTGGCACATGCGGCAGCAGTCAACAGCTTGATCCAAACGCAACTGTCCCAAGATGTTGCATTCGACCCTGGAAATGTCTTCTTCACAGGTGTCTCGGGCGGTTCTCTCCTCCTTTCTGGATTCTTCATGCCTGCTTTCGGCGCAACTTATAAGACTGGAGTGGCCTTGAATTGCGGCGGTCTCACACCACAAGTCGATGTCGTCGACCCCGCCAATCTTGCCAGCATGAAAATACATTTTCAAAGCACTCAAGACGAATTGGCTTTGTTACAACCCGCTATACCTCTTGCAATTACAGCTTATGAGAAAATCGCTACGGACGCCGGACTCACGGCTTCACAAGTCGGCGCCTTGCAGACTGTTGATAATACGCCGAACGGAGGAGGCCATTGCGCATTTGATAACAAGGACTTTGTTTCTGGTGTACAGCTAATGTCCACGAACTTCGCAAATATAATGGGAGCCAATGCTTCTGGGGAAGTTACAGGAATCGGAAATGTTTTGAAGGTACGTCGAATTCCCCTTATCTAGTAAATCAGGGTGCTAATCAGAGCTTTAGACTGTCGTTGGAAATGAACAGGTCCCATTTACGAGTGCTACATAGATACCCCCACAATATATGATACCGATTTAACGCAGATGAGAAGACTTCATCTAAGAGCATGTAAATTCCAGATATGGTTCGTATTCTCCTTAACAAGGGGCTCTTAGATGCTTGAAAACAGATCAAGTGTTTCTACCACTAACGAAAACTCTCTTTGAGATGTTATTTCTCAAGCATGTTCCAACTCGTGCATCAGAATTTAGGTCTTCGTTTTTCATTTCTCTGTCTTTTGGACTATTGCTCCTAAACATTCTCATCATTTCATTATCATTACCACAGCCCAATGCCCATCCGCAAATAATATTTCTCATATCCCAAGGAACGCCAGGCGACATTAAGTATTCGTAGCTCGGCTATCGAGGCTCGGAGCACCCCTCCCCTCACTTGCACCCTTCATCATAGCATCATGTTTCACTCCCAACTCTATGTCCACGTCATCTTTCCCAGCAGTTTGTCTCGTCCTTGCAAGTGAGGGTGTGTAGCGGTAGTGCTTATTTCCCGTTTGGTTCCCCGGAACTAGCTGCTTGTTTTTCTGGAAGCGGGCAAAGATGATGGAAGTATAGATTACGCCGAGGAAGTAAGGCGCACTGTAGCAGACGTCAGCACTCACACGGTGAACTTTATTGCCTCTTTAATTGGGAGTTTAGCGGTAGGATTACTAACACAGCAATGCAATCCATTAGCAAAACCCCATCGAAATGATCGAAAAGAGGATGCTCATAGCTCGAGTACGTGCTGTTCAAATCCCAATCCATAGCAATAAGGGCTGTGATCAGAACAGACAGCCACAAAAAAGCCAGGAGGACGTTTGCCACCAACATGAACTTGGGATGAAGACGGCTCGCTCTAAAGTGGACGGTCTGGGATATTTTTAAGCCCAAAGTGATGGCCGTGCAGGCTACGGTGCAACATGCGGCACTGAAAGTATGTTAGGCCATGTATTTTAGGGACAAAGATGAAGGAAGGGTATTTATGAGTGAGATGCGTTGAGGGACATACGTCAAGTACCACGTATTGGAGAATCCGTCGTCTTGTCTGTCGTCGATTGCCTTGCTAGGTATCAAAGCACCACTAACAATGCAGCAAATAGTCGAGTAGCAAGCCTGAGAAACCCATAGCAATATGAGTATTTTGGTGTTCCAAGGCGAGCCCGTTGGGCTATAACTGTATGGCATGATTTCCTTTCACTTGCTCACTGTATTCCAACTCCAATAACTGCGTATCTATCGCTAAAAGATCGGTTTCCGTGCTTTGTTATATTTCCGCTTTGGCGTGGGAACTTCTGGATAATGAGCTGAAGTCTAAAGACTTCAGACTAAAGCTAATAGTCAAGAAATTATGAAAAAAGATTCAAGTCTGATTGAGTAAGTACGAAGAAGAGCCTTCAATAATAGAATTGTGTCGCCTTGCTCGGTCTCAAAGTTCATTATATGCCTCGCTCAGCCACTGCATAGACCTACTTTGGAGCCCGATTGAGTCATTGAAAGGACTGCTAAGCCAGTCAAATGTTTCGAGTGCTCCACTTTGTATTTTCCTAAGAAAGCAGATCTTAAGTTTAAGTTTTTATTATGTTTACCGGGAATGCTAGCTTTATATCGAATTTGGTAATATAGAGGGGACTCATATAATTAGCTGTTCTGGTATAAAACTAGTTCATTCAGCATCAGCAATAGATGCCCTAATTGAGTAAAAGGGCCCGGGGATAGAGAAGGAGAGCGAAAAGACTTTGATGAAATTAGATACGACGTAATGTAAAAGAAGAGCGAGTACCTACATACTTCGTAAAACAAATCAAGATGCGATGAAAGTCTACGGGAAGTCTCAAATCATAAGTTTGCCAGTTGCCCGGATGGGGTGAGGCTATGCAATGCTTCTGTGCGGCGTGACTACGCAGCCGTGTCTCTGCGACCTTCCATCTCAAGGCTCTTGTCTTGCTGTGTTTGAGGCAGAGAGAAACTCTTGGATGGACAGGCTAGCTAGCGCATCCTCCGCACGAGAAAATATGCCTCCACCTGAGAATCTATCTTTATATGGTCAGCCTATACACCTATGTACTACCAGTACCACACTGTACAAAAAGTACAGGCTGGCAAGCTTGAAATAAAAACTAAAAAAGGTGGCTACGATCGCGAAGGAAAAAGTAATTGAGATGACTAAGACCATATTTTAAAGAAAAGGTTGATGGCTAGCATTGTCAAGTCTAACTGGACTTCTACCCAGCCGTCCTACTGCATAAGTTGACTTCTGCTCACTTGAGACAATCGCAAGCATTTAACGCCACGAATCGGGTCCAAATCCTGCAACAAGCCTATCATTCCTTCCTCAGTCATGTACAGGCAAGCTATGATATCATAGATGCCGCTATTCGCCTTGGGGCTGTGAAATGGAAACTTCGTATCTGGCGATCACTTGACGCTGCCACGACACACAATTCCTCGTAGTTTTAATAGCTTCTAATGTATCTCCATCAATAACATCAAGCAATTCCGCTATCTTTCCAGATGCAATGTCACCTGAAAACCCTACGAAATCTCCCCAGAGAAACCGGCCATATTGCCATCTCTAGCCTAGCAGAGACTCCGAATCTTGCTAGCCGGGTATGGTCCAGGTCCATGGAGGTGTATGTGCCAGTATATGAGATCCGGGAACGGAATCACCACCATAGTTATCGATAGTCTCTTCTGTTCCAAAAGCCTCATCCGCCCAATTAGCACGGCTTCCACAACGATGATGCTCGGTTCGAGAACCTTGTGCTAGTTGAAAACCCGGACAGTCGAGATGGCTTTTTGGCTCGTATTTGCTAAGCCATGTATTCAGAAATGAAAATTTGCTTGTCTGCGAAAATGGGCTTCCAAATACAGAAGTATTCAAATACGGCCAGAGGCAGTAGTCTGCAGATATACGAGCCGAACTTCTCACTCCATGGCGACAAGATTTCCATATTGCCCATTTGCGCGAGACTATGAGGATACCTCCAAATTCCGAGCTGTCTGTATAATGTTAGGACAAAATTCCATGGTCTTTAGAGCAAAGCGCTCTCATTCTAGATATTCCCTTCCTATTTGTACTTTACAGCTTCCAGCCCAGACTCCAAAAGGTACCTACCTACTTACACACCACAAGACACCCCCCCCACCATAAACATCGTAATCCCCATTAACGCCATCATACAAACCCCACCACCTCCCCTACCCTCCCAAATCAAGCACCCTCCTCAACCGGCTCCTTCAACCCCCCAAGCACCGCCTTAACGAACGGCAAAAATCCCTTCGGTCCAACACCACTCCTAGTGCCTCCCCCACCATTACCACTCCCCCCACTGCCTACACCACCACTCCCCCCTTTGAGATGCACACTCGTCCGGCCCCCACTAAGCGCATGCACCTCCCTGACAATCTCCAGCTTCTTCTCGATGCCAAGGCTCGCGCCCACAAACACGTGGTCGATGGTCGCGGTCGAGGAAAGCTCAAAGGCACTGCGGACGTCTGAGGTGTTGGTGCCCGTGTAGATTTCTAGGTCCACGTCGTCGACGAGCTGTATTTGCGCGTCGGACATGGAGATGGGGTTGCGGGAGAGGAGGAGCAGGGTTGTTGCCATTGTGCGTGGTGGAGTGAGTGTGTGAGTGAGGTAAGTATACGTGATACGTGATATGTGAGATGCAGGTAGTTTTTATTATTTGTGTTCATGTACGGAGTAGCAGGGTTTGGTTGACTGAGGAGAGCTTTGATGATTGATGGATGCTGCTCAGTTGGGGTTTTTTATAGGTCTCGGCTTCTCGTATCACCGAGTCATCACCGTCCCGAATCTACCGGTCCGGTCATCGTCACTATCTATTATTTGCCGCACTTGCTAATATACAGACAGCTCGGGATTTGGAGGTAACCTCATAGTCTCGAGCGATATAAATTTTATATTCTGATACGACACATGGTTGTATACGTTTGTAAACCCATGTAATGAGAAGGAATTTGTAGGGCAAAAGCCCACGTGAGAGACTCCTGGCTTTTGATTGAAATCTCAGCTTGCTATAGTACACTGGGCCCAAAAATAAGCCGACGCCCAATTCGCATTATTGACCAAGACCGAGCCAGAACCATATGCAATGTATTTTCCACTTCGCCCTCCAATTCCATTTCCACTACGCTCTCCATGTAGAACCCCTCGCCCGTCGCAACTTATATCTAGCTGGAGAATTTCCTCGTGACCTTCGCAATGACTATACCAACGTTAGCAATCGTCGACATATGCCTGAGGGTCAGGGGATTGTAGAGACGTACTATGCAGTGCAACAACACTGAAAATGAACACCAGCGACAGAACAAGCACCACGACAGGATCAACCTTCAATCCTGGGCTCTCATCGGTGTAAAGTCCTATTCTCCACATTAGCAGACGTTCTTCAACATCTCAAGCATTCTCCCAAGTCCCGTCATCCCAATGCCCTCTCCACTCAGTATACCACTCCCTCCGAACACTACGCCTAACGCAAACAGAGTCACAAGCACATACTCAACATAGTAGAACTGCTTCCTCCAGCACCAGCAGCCCTCGTCGAGCTCGGTCGCGCATTCGCAACCTTGTCCTTCTGATCAGCAGCCGCTCGTCTACGAATGGCAGTCTTGGGGCCACCAGGGGGAGTGGGTGAGGATGGGCGGCCAGTGGAAGCGCCGGCTGGGGAGTTGACGGGAGAGGATGCGCGTGGTGAAGACTGTTTGAATCAATTAGCTTGGGGCTCTGGAAGGGCAGAGTGGAGTGTAGTGTAGTTGGGAGATGATGGGAATTGCACAGGAGGTGAAGTGATCAGGGCAGTATAGGGGAAGCAGGGAATGCGAACCATTTTGCTATTTTGGGGATTGGAATTGGGACGATGTGGCGAAGTTAGGGAGGTTGCGATTGGAAAGGAGTGGAAGTTGCGAGGTCGTGGTTTGGTCGGAGTCGTGTGAAGTCCAAAATATTAAGGACACGATTGAAAGGGAGGCTCGCTTCCGACAGGGATTAGTTCGCGCTAGATTTCTAGTGGGTCCGGGGATGAGATGAGATGAGATAAAGGCCAAGGAGTCTTCATTGATGGATTGAGTACCCTTTTTTAGAAGCAGGAACAATAGTTTCATAAGTAATTTATACCAATTCTTACGGTCACGATTAACCTTAGAAAAATACAAACTCAATTTACAAATTGTATTTATTGACGAAGCGCATCGTGGCTATGATCCGATGCCTCATCCAACACCAGAAACCTCGACTATGCTTTGTTACATGATGCCGCGCCTATACACGCATGCCTGAGGTGAAGATGAATATAACAAATGAAAATATTTGGGGGTGGGGTTTCCGCTGTGCCTCTTCCACCATATTTGGCTCCAGCACCTCCAGCATTGATTCGGACAAGAAA
Organism: Lachnellula subtilissima; assembly: GCA_007821545.1. Lineage (NCBI taxonomy): Eukaryota > Fungi > Ascomycota > Leotiomycetes > Helotiales > Lachnaceae > Lachnellula > Lachnellula subtilissima. Next base: position 7,760 of record QGMJ01000121.1, on the reverse strand, counting down.
AGAAGATTTGGTGGCACCAAGGCCGCCCGTGTAGAGCTTTTGTGAGGCCTGTACTCAGCTACCCTTTCCTTGTTACAACCCCAAGACACCAGCTCCTTCCAGTCTCTCCAATTTTGGTAAACCGCTTGAATGCCCTCCTCTGCGTATCAAAAGGTGGGGCTAATTCGCCCCATTATATAGATTAAACAGTACATTCTACAATGAAACCAAAGGTATCAACCGAACGCCGTCCGCTATGATAGCAAGAGTATCTGCATGCTGGATCGCACTTCAAAATTTGCTTCAAAGGGCGACATCGAGAACCAAACTGACGTCTCGCACCTGCGAGCCTGCCAGATCTTCGAGAACGGGAATAAGGTCTAGGAGCTCGTTGTCGTGAGCATCTGAAAACCAACTGCTGATGGGTACAGCATGTTGGGGATGGAAAATGTAAGAAGTTGGCGAATTGTCGATGATTATGGTTTCCTTGAGATCTCGGCCAACCTGGGACAGATCTTTGACATAGTTTCCTTGGTGATTGTAACAACTTTCTCTGAAAAGCCGGTGGTGAACCACGTGATGGATGTCTAATTGATCTAGGAGAGGATCGCCGTACTGGAAGTTCTTTAGCTTCAGTCAACGAGAGAAACCTGGGGTGTCATACCTTTGAAACAGAAGCAGTGAAAACAACAACTTCATAAAGCTCTCCAACACGCTTCATAAACTGGTCTACCCCTGGTCGCTTAATAACGTAGACATTGTGGTATTGACCTTCAATCTCAACGGGAATGGTAAAGTCCGCCTGGTGTAAAATCTGTTCAAGATGTTAGCGATTAGTCTTCGACGTATAATAGATGAATTACCTTGAAGCTGCTGTGTACCAGTGTTTCATCCAGATCCAATACCAAGCACTTCTTTCCTTGGAATCTTGGGGCAATCGGTGGAAGTAGCCATTGTTGCTTCTGCTCAAGTTCATTTCCTGGTTCTTCGCTTGGCCCTGGCTGAGGGACCGGAGGAGGTGGGGGAAGCATAGGTTTTGCTATCTCATCACTTCTAGGGGCCGTAACTGAGGACTCATCTTTTGCTATTGGTACAGGGTCCGATTCCCGCATTGGAACATCACCTCCTCCGTCATTTTGGTCGGACGATTCTTGAGATCCTGGCTCCGTTCTCACCGGACTTTGCACTGCAATAGAGGGGGTTTGTTGCGCAGCTTGAGCGGCACCCGAAGATTCTGCTTCCTTGGGCAATTCTGGCAATGGTGCATCACGGGTGTCGACTGGTCGGTTTAAATCGCCATTTGCTGGTAATGCGGCTCCCGATTGGATTGTTCTGCCCGAATCCAGACTTGTCGTCTCATTCCGCTCTTTACCCGGCTCCTCATTCTGCAGAGCTGCTTTTTCCTGGTCAGGCTGCGTCGTAGCATTATTCGTCTGGCTTATCGCCGAATGATCTGGCCTGCTAGACGTCGTTGAACGCCCTCCTGGAGCCTTTGAAACTTTGTTCGGAGGTGTAGCTTCATCAGGATCTAATGTATTGGCATCGTCTGGAGCCATACAGCAAAGAAACGACAGGAAGTTCTTCTTCTTCTGCTTGGTACCAGCAGCGTTTGATGTGGGGTTCTGCCCAGTAGAGCCCGCATCGGGACCTGGTGTTATCGACATTTTGCTGCTGGTCGCACTCCCATTCCGCCGCCTCCCCAGTATGCTCCCCCTTGAATCCTTCGATCGCCCCCCTATACTGCCTCTTGGGTCGGTAACAGTTGCTCCGCTAAGGCCAGTGGATGTTGGTGATGGTTCTATCTTTTGCGAAGAGGTTCTAGATGGAACGTGGAGCAGACCGCGGTTCTTCTGTGGCACTTCAGGAGCTTCGTCGGCTGCCCGTAGATAGTCCTTCTCGTTCTGTGACCCTGACAGGACAGGCGTTTCCGGGTTGTCGGTGCTGGCGGTGTTTTGTGCTGTAGAGGTTGTCTGGGTCGATGAGCTGGGGGGTTGGGGGGCGTTTGTAACTGTATTGATTATTAGCTTCGACCTTTCGTGGCACTCGCGCCTTCGAGATGAGGCTAGCTAGATCGACAAGAAGCCTACAAATGGGCTTTCAGAATGAAGTAAACATACAGCTTGATGTGTCCAGCGCGGGCGGTCTCGTCTTAGTACCCTCTACAGATGCTGATCGGTTGTGAGTTTGCTCAGTTGGCTGAGCAGTCTCATTACTCATCGAGGGCAATGCTAGTCCTCAGAGTGAATCCGTGATAAAGCGCCGTGATGCCTTCCCAAACGTATCACTTGTGGGTGGTGCACGCGTCGTTGACTTGCGGCGGTTCGTTCGATCTCTAAAGCGGCTTTATCACCATTCGATCTCGTTGCGCATAGACTGCGATTACAAAAACACCTGAGAATTGGCGCGCCGCGATGCGACAGTGGAGGGAGGGAGGGAGTGAGGTTACAATTAAAAGAAGCTCTGATAGAAGCTGTGTAGAGGAAAGGTCGAAGAGCTGGGTAGAGGCTGAGAGTCGACCGAGACCGAGAGAGGAGAGGTTGGATGCGGGTTGAAAGTCCAAGTAATTTAGCGAGATGACAATAAGATTGGCTTGCGATCTAGCAAGTCGAGTCTAAGAAGTGAAGAACAATCGAATAATAATGGATAATAATTATTCGAAAGAGCCAGGAGTGAAGAAGGTTTAGAATTAGACTTAGATTTTTTGAATCAAATTGGACAGTTGTTTGTTTGCAGAGCATGAGTACGACGTACGCAGAGGCATGTCGTAAACTCGTAGATACCTTAGTTGGTCATGCACATTGCATTCAAAGCAGAGCCCCCCCCCTAAGGTACTGTTTCTGCTTCTGCTTCTGCTTCTGCTTTTGCTTCCGCTCTGCTTCTTCTGGCCATGCGTGGCTTTTCTTTTCCGCGCCTGCCCATCGAACAAACCTTGAAGCTCATCAAGACGGCTTCAAGGCGCTATTCGGGGACGGGAGGGGGAGGTTTCCACCAGCCCATGGCCAGGGCCTAACATCTCATCACAGAAGCTTAGGGGCGAATATTAGGCGCTGGCCATCACAGCTCCTCCAATCAAAAGCTCTTTACAACGATCCAAGCCACCAGGGGCTCTGATTGCCGAATGCTTCTATTTACCCTGTCGAGCCTGTTAATACAACCGTGATAGTGTATCTCTCCGGTGAAAGCGGCCATGTCTTTGTACCAAGGTCCTTCGTACTTGGAACTCATTTCAGTGAAGATATACCGGTATGGACGGTACATTCGCCCAGGCTGACCTCAAGGCGCAATGCTGTGTGATGCAACGCAAACCTACTCCGTAGACGGGCCCACACGTGATTTTGACCTTCTTCATTGCCCGTGGATAGAAGAGATATAAATAGAAGCTGACTTTGGTAGAGTACCTAACATAGAGTTTGGTACTCGCAGTACATGTGATAGGGCAGCCCGCCTGGTCCAACACGCCTCTTTCCGTACCTGCTTCTTCCCATCTACCTATAAACTCGTGAGAAGCGTCCCGAATCCTGTATACTCGTACTGTATTGAGATGGTCGAGATCTGTTGGACGTTGGGGATACTACTCCGTGCTGAGTGAGGTCAAAACTCAAAAGTCTCCACCATGGCGGCTACGGAGTTGAACCCAATCGGTTAATCGCCATGTATGGGAAGCTCCATTTGAACTAGGATGAAGCTTGTTACCTTTTGAAGCCATCCCAATGATCCCATCGTCTTTCTTGCCTGTCAGATCTTGCGGTGAAGGGAGGACGGGGGCCGGGGATGGGGGATGGGGCAAAGGCAAGAATGAGAAATGCACGAGACTCACGCAACAGATGGATTATTACTGTTGGAAGTGGGAACTGTGCTCAGTCTTCGCCTGGTGGTCGCATTTTGGGCCCGTTGTCGGTCTGATTGCCGGGGACCTCGACCTTCTAGAAGGCCCAGACCAGGTAAGGCAACTAACTGACAGGCGGGATTTAATAGTCGGGAATAATTCAGAGACATCTTCTTCTCGGTGTCTTAGATTCTGCGTATGTGAATTCCTTTTGCTTATTTCACGGAGGTACAGCCCTTGAAGATGACGGGCCGGACCTTGAGTGGGGGCCGAGAAGATGCTGGAGAAGATTCTCTTGAAATTTTGGCGGGGAAGCGAAGCCATCAGGTCACGGGCGATTCAACTTCACATGCCTCGGCCGGGGTTTAAAGGCAGTATTCACATGCGCAACAAAGCTTCGAAGCATTTTTGGTGACGCTGTTGATGACTACTCCACAAACTTCAATGATTAAGAATCTCTAAAGTATACAGACGATAATGACCGGCACACTGGCAGCGGATTAAATGCTCGTAATTGATGCTCGTCAACGTGCATGATTTGGGAACAACAATAGCTACAGCAAATAGCTATCATACCAGCAGGAAATATGTGAACTGGGCAAAAGGGAACGACGACTGAATCTGCGAGACCGAAGACCTAATCTTCTTGGATACAATGGCTTCTCAGTCGACCATGCGGTATTCTGCGGATCCGCTGGCCAACCTGTACCATCAGTACTCCAACCTCATCCGCCAACGCCTGAGAAGCACCTCAAAGGCAACGAGACTACTCGGCGCAGTCCTCCTCACTCTCTCAATAGTGGTAGGTGGTACGGGAACTACAAGATGGTGGAAGAAACAGCACAAGGAGAAAGAGCAAGGACGACGACTGCTGCGGCGAAATTCAGGACTGCTCAACAAGGATGGATCCAGAGTTATATACGTGCCGTACAAAGACTCGACCTCGAAAGTCACCATAAATCCTACAAAGCCTACCACATTCGATGCCCATCGCAGGCTGTTTCTCAACCCGCCGAGAGCTTCAGGGCTTACAGATGGAGATACCCCGCAAATACCGCCACCGCAGACAAAGCCAGGTCTCAATCTCGCATTCTTACACCAGTTCCTCAGTCTGCTGAGTATCATGATACCGAGATGGACGAGTAAAGAGACAGGGCTTTTGTTAAGTCATGGAATGTTTCTGCTGTTGCGGACATACCTTTCGTTAGTGGTGGCTAGACTAGACGGAGAGATTGTTCGGGATCTTGTTGCTGGTAATGGGAGGTCATTCATATGGGGAATTATCAAGGTAAGCTATCGAATCCTTGCTTGCTGCTTTTTGTTTGGAATCCAGCTGTTCTTTCTGTTTCCTGAGTTCTGCAATCTAAACATCGCCTCTCTCATCTATACTGATGTAAGATTGATCCCATGACCTACAGCTAACTCCATTCAGTGGTGTGGTATTGGAAGTCTTGCCTCATACACGAATGCCATGATCAAATTCCTACAATCCAAAGTCTCAATTGCCTTTCGAACACGGCTCACCCGATACATACATGATCTTTACCTGAATGATAACCTCAACTATTACAAATTACCAAATTTGGATGGTGGGATTGGACAAGGGATAGACCAGTTCATCACTCAAGATCTCACACACTTCTGCGCTGCTTCAGCAAGCCTTTACTCCTCGCTGGGAAAGCCATTTGTAGATCTGATGGTTTTCAATTACCAACTTTACCGATCACTCGGCCCTCTTGCATTTGCTGGCCTGTTGAGCAACTATCTGCTCACTGCCAGTCTTCTCCGAAGGATGTCTCCTCCTTTTGGAAAACTAAAGGCTGTCGAAGGCCGCAAAGAAGGAGACTTCAGAGCCCTCCATTCTCGTCTCATAGCAAATGCGGAAGAAGTAGCATTTTACGGTGGAGCGAACATGGAAAAGAACTTTTTAGACAAGGAATTCAAGAGTCTAAAGAGATGGATGGAAGGGATCTACACTTTGAAGATCCGTTATAACATTCTCGAAGATTTTATCCTCAAGTATAGCTGGAGTGCATATGGCTATCTCTTGAGTTCATTGCCAGTCTTCTTACCAGCGTGGGGTGGCCTTGGAGGAATTCAAGAACTCGCCGATCCAGCCATCACTGGTGGAAGAGAAAGGGGTCGTATGAAGGAATTTATTACTAATAAACGACTTATGCTTTCCCTAGCTGATGCCGGAGGAAGAATGATGTACTCCATCAAAGATCTCTCCGAGCTCGCTGGTTATACCAGTCGAGTCTACACGTTAATCTCAACACTCCATCGAGTTCATGCAAACGCTTACTTCCCACCTCGGGGAACGCAACCTGAATTATACTCCCTTTCCGACGTGCAAGGCACGATACATAAGGGTTTCGACGGTGTACGTTTAGAACACGTCCCAATTGTAGCCCCGTCGATCTTCCCCCACGGCGGCGAAGAGCTCATCGACTCCCTCTCTCTAATCGTTCATTCCGGCGAGCACCTCCTCGTAAGTTTCGCCTACTCTCTTCCAGCTTCCATCTAACAGACACTCAGATCTCTGGTCCCAACGGCGTAGGCAAAAGCGCCATAGCCCGCGTCGTCTCTGGCCTATGGCCCGTTTACCGTGGCCTAGTATCCCGCCCACGCTCCACGGGAACAGACGGCATAATGTTCCTCCCGCAACGGCCCTACCTCAGCGTCGGCACTCTCCGCGACCAAGTAATCTACCCCGACGGCGAGCTCGAAATGCGAAACAAAGGCCGGCGCGACATGGAGCTGAAACACGTCTTGGAAGATGCGAAACTAGGATACTTGCCTGACCGTGAAGGAGGCTGGGATACGCGGAAAGAATGGAAGGATGTTTTGAGTGGAGGCGAGAAACAGCGCATGGGCATTGCGAGGTTGCTGTATCATGAGCCGCGATATGCGGTTATTGACGAGGGGACTAGTGCGGTCAGCAGTGATGTTGAGGGCTTGTTGTATGAGGCTTGCAAGGAGAAGGGCATTACCCTTATTACGATCAGTACGCGAGCGAGTCTCAAAAGATACCATACTTTTAATCTGAGTCTTGGAGGCGGCGAGGATGGTAGTGAATGGGCGTTTGCGAGGATTGGAACGGAGGAGGAGAAGATGGGTGTTGAGCGCGAGCTGGGCGAGCTTAGGGAGAGGCTTGAGAAGGTCAAGGAGTGGGAGAGTAGGAAGTTGGAGATCGAGAAGGAGTTGGAGAAAGTCTGGGTGCAAGGTGGTGAGGAGTTGGAGGGCCCGCAGTATGTTGAAGATGGCGCTGCTCCAGTTGCGTAGAGATATGCGAATATGACTCCACCATTGCTTCAATGATCGTCATTGAAATACGTGAGATGTTGAGTTAGTAATAGAGATCGGAGTACGTAAAGTTTATCATGATGTCCTTGGCAATAAACGAACGAACCAGTTAGGTATTCGCAAAAGCGAGCCCCCTTCTGCCTGACCGGTGTAACATCAATTCTCTTACTTAAAAGCGCCCCTTTCCTTCTATGTAAACTTCACCCTCGCTCGACCTTGCCCTACAATCAAACTCTATATTGAAAGTTCAAACATCACCTCTAAACCCTCAAACATACTTTCTTTCCAACATCAAGAAATAGCCTGCAGCTTCATCTATCTCCACCACCACGTCCAAGCAACAACAATGCTCCGCTTACCATTCCCGATAAAAAATTCCTCCTCTAACTATCCTCCATAACACAAATACACTACACCGAGCATTTTCATCTCTAAAACCAACTTCCTCACCCGGTGCACGCCTAAATCAGAATCAGAATCATAATCAGAACCCGGGTTTTGAATCCGCGGGCTTGAAGGATATTTATAAGAATAGTAGTTGGGGGGCTAAGATTGTGCTTTTGACTGGTTTTACTCTGGTTGCGACGGCGGAGACGGTTGCGTGGGGGTTTGGGGGTGGAATAAGTGGCGTCCGAAGGGGGAGAAGGGG
>QGMJ01000120.1:0-55996 GCA_007821545.1 Lachnellula subtilissima | reverse complement strand
CTTGACTTGGGTTAATGGCAAGGTACCACTATATGGTGGTGGGTGGATTGAGGCGAGTTGGGCTATTGCAAATGGGAGTGTTACCTCAAGCATGGAGGTCAAAGAAGCAGAGGGGTGAAGGTGGATGTTAGGATTCCAAGTCACTTCAAGTTATAATGGAAATTTGTTGTTTTGGCAGATCAAAGACGATTAATTATTGCGAGGTTTTATCACTTGAAATAGATAACACCTCAAACTCTCGTAATCTCCATCAATTCATAGAAGAAAAGGCAAATACCAGACAGATGTACTAGCTGCCTATAATGGTAGGGTAACAACAATGAACAAACACCGAGGCAACCCACTAAAACCACAACGTGGCTGAAACCAAGATAATAGTTTTACTCGCATAGACATAGAATGTAACATTACTCGCGATCCGATCCAATTCGGTACAACAATCCCCGAAAGCGTTCTACCCCGCAAACATAAAATACACACCCTCCATCACATGATACGAAGTGTATACAAACCAATCAGCTAACTTACCTGAGGTATAATTCCAACCCTTAATACTATAAGCCTAACAACATAGTACCTTAATTTAGTTCACCACTTCTAAGAAGCCGTAGAAACATAATTCTAAGAAATGAGACTCTCACATACCTAGTAGGGTAAAAAAAACCAGAATTTAAATCTTAGACTTAGAAATATATAAAACGAAACCTTACCTAGTCTAGAGAAGAAAAGAGAGTATAATACGAAAGGCCCTAGAAGATAACATTCAAGTGTACCATACCAGTATAATCACGTGATTCACCCCCATCTTCCCCCTTTTAATCCTTCGCGCAAACAGATACAATTACTGCAAAGACAAAGCAAAGCAACTTAACCACAGAACCCCATCTCCTCGCAGTTTCTAGATATTACGCACGTCGCACATACAGTATACACGGGTTCATCTAAAGGTCGTGATCGACCTACCTCTGAAGCGCGACCTGTTTGAGGCCCGCAGTGATCAAACCATAACCGTAGCAGTCGAATCATCAAAACAAGCAAGCAAGCGCTCAGCTTAGATGAATGAAAATCATTCCGTCTTTATTTCTTTTCTCGCAGATTTATTGGTTTCTGTGGAGGGAGATGATGTTGTTTATATGGTAGGAGGAAGTGATTATGTATTTGGGGAAATTTGATTGAGGAAAGTGTTACTATTTGAGGTGAAGGAAGAAGGATTTACCGAGATACGGCAGTGGGGATAGAACGGAGGGGTGGGATTGGGTGGCGGGAACTCCTCGGATGAGGCTGGAGCGGTATGGAAGGAAGGACGAAGCGAGCGTGTACCTGCGCCTGCCCAGGCCAGGCCAGGTACATCGATGGATTTGGAAGAGATGAATGACACCTTTGGTATGAGTACTTCTTCGAAACGATTTCTACGATTAATTCCACCTTCTCGATTCTGCGAATTCTAGTCAGACGATTTCTATAACGGATGAATAGATTTTCCTTCTATTCGCATCGGCACGCCAAGAAGAAAAGAAGAAAAGAAGAAAAAAACTCTACTTGATGCAGTGATGATATTTCTGCAATTTCCGGCAAGTTAATTGGCAGGGAGGGGGGTGGATCCACTTATCTGCCGCATGCCAGCTAGATCTCGGCAACTGTGCGCACTGCGCAGAGGATTTCCTCTCCTGTTGTGTTTGTTGGCTGAAGATCGTACGGAGTATTGTTGGCACAGATGGCTTGTCTAAGATACTTGTACTTGGAATTTATATACACCGACTTTTCAATGTCATGCGATGAATGAAAAAGACAAAGAAAATTAAAAGAGGTAGAGTGAGTGAGGTGAGGCTCAATCAATGATCTTATCTCATCTCAGCGTTGCAATCATCTATCGATACCAGACGCATCACGATTTCTTCCCGTTCCCGCGGCTTCTGGTCTGGTCTGGCCCCCAGAAATCCAGGAACGGACCAGTGAGACGCGCTTGGTTTCACTACCCCGGCCAGCATCCTGGTCACCAGCGCTGTAGATTTAAAATTGCAGTGTAACGGAGAGAGTGTTTGTACGAGAATAGCCTGGAGATTAGGGAGAGGAGCCTGGAATTGCAGCCTGGAGTTTGAAATTACTTGATTCGAAGTAAGTTGATAGAAGGTGCTGGCTGTCCTTATTACCTTGCCGACGTTTTTGGATGGTATTGATGAAGAGGTGAGCGATGGATGATGCTTTATACTGACTCGCTTGAAATAACTATACGTAATAAACATAACTAAATCAATAACAAATTATTATTATTATACAGCAGACGGTCTATCTGATGACTCAAGTTTTCCATCCATTTTATCATCATTAGTGTGAACATGGCACTTGCTTGACTCGTTGTCCCTGCGCCATTTGCAAACTTTCGCCCCGCCCCACCCCGTCCAACATAAATTATCATCTCGGTCCCACAGCCGTCTCCCAACACCAACCATCCTTCGCTTCTTCCTACCAGACTCCTCCCATTCATTTGCGTACAATAGACTTCGTTGGCAAAGTTTGTTTGTATCTTTGACAGATACTTCCCTGCCTCCTCGCCCTCCTCAATACTATACACGCAAGAACGTTGTATTCATCACACTCACTTACAAACACCATCGACCGCCAGTCACTCACTCATTCCCGCTATTTATTCACTACGAACAACAGTCGCATCGTCGCAAGCACAGACTACGCTGAATAGGAGAGACATTCTTTTGAAGGAGCAGTACATTGATAATTATCAGTCCGCGGGCATCTAACCTCCGATCTTTTGCACATATACCATCGCACTGTCATTCCTTCGGCCTCACCATCTTTCGAAATGCATCTCTCAAGCTTCGCCATAGGGCTTCTGCTCCCTCTGCTGGCCATCGCACAATCCGATTCCTCAACTCTGACTCTCACATCGACCATGCGATCAACACACACGGTCACTGTCTCCCAAGTCGTCGCATCTGTAACCTCGACCTTCCCTGCCTCTTCCTCGTCCACCAGCTCTTCTAGCTCGATCTCTTCCTCAACATCGATCTTCTCCTCATCGACCGTTTCCACCACCTCCAGTTCATCATCCTCCTCCGCGACCTCGTCCACCTCGTCTTTCAACAGCACCCTCGTCGCCAGCCCAACTGCCGTCCTCGCAACAGCCTCATCCGTCTACAAAATCCCCACCACCGGTACTGGTTCGCCCCGCGTCTCCGGCACAGGTGCACCTGTCGCAACCTCGTCCATCTCGAATACCTTCATTGGCGCGGCGTCGAGCTTGAATGGCATGTATGCGAGCGGTGCAGGAGTGGTGGTCATGATCGCAGCAGCGATGTTGTAATCCTCCATGCGATGCCACGCGATAATCGGGACGGGTACCTTGCATATGGCACGTACGACGCGACCATGCGATGCGATAACTAAAATGCGACCCGCCGATCCCGTATCCTTTTTCCTTCCGAACCCGTCGATGCGCAACATCATTCCTCGTTCTTTACGGGTCTGCTTTTCTTCAAAGTAGACATTTACGTTTTTACGACTTCCCGTACCCGATTTCGAATCCTCACGTATTTACGTCAGTTACATACTTCGTAAGCGATAGCTATCTACGACATACCATATCGTCCGAACTTCGTCTTCCTAAAGTTCACTTCAATTCTCCCTATACCCCGTACTTCCCAACACATTTCCAACCACCCGATCAATACTTTTCGCTGTGTTTATTCAACAAACAACAAACCATCACGAAAATACCTCCACCAACAAAAGATTTGGCCTCCTGGAGAGCCAAGGATCCCAGTTCCACAGAAAGAAGAAAAAGAAAAAAAGGCTGGTGCCTATCTGGATACCACCTTTCGTCATATATCTCGCTCGGTTTGAGAATATCAAGGGTTGGAAAGTTTTTTTGCATTTATTTGCGCGTTTTCATTTTAGGAGGGGGAGTTTTATAGATAGTTTGGTAGGGGGATGTACATGGATGAATTTAGGGGGTTTAAAATGATATTTTTGACCTACTGTTGTGTTTATTTATTGGATGTGATAAATGATCGAAGGTATATCTGTGACCGCTGTGATAAAGTATTCTATCGCGTAGAAGAATGGGAATTCTGTCCTATGAGTGTAGGGCCAGAAGGTGAATAGATTCTACGTTTATTTATTATCCCTCTATTAAGTCATATTGCATTAATTTCTTATAACACTTAACGAGATGTCTCATGTGAGATGACAAGTCCTATTCACGATCCTCACGCTACATTCCTTCTAGCTCATCTCATCTCCTTAAAACTTCCAACTTTCTCTCTATTCCATCTACATACGACTTACCTTCCCCTTCCTACTTACCTATATATCTAAGTTCAACGACTCCCTCTCCGTGTTATATTAGGATGGTTTGTGATAGGAAAGGATGGAAGGCTGGCGGGCTGGCGTTTGTGAGCGCTTTTTACTCTATCTCCGTTGTATGTGTGGATTGTAGAGGGGGGTTTTGTATGGTTATGCAGGCTGCTGACATTTAGTGGATCGGAGGTGTGTAGTACCTACCTTAGGTACCTATGGAGTACCTAGAGCCGCTGAAATTTCGTTTTCGGGACAAGGTACGGTACGGTAGGTAGCCTTTGCCTTTGATCGGCATTTTAGTGTGCCGGGGTAACAAATGAGGGGTATCGGCATTTAGGGTAGTAAACTCCTTAAAGCCGACCTGGTGGACTGACGTTGAGATCCCCCAGCTTTCCTTGTTTGAACTGCATTCTGCTCCTATATAACCACTTGACATCTTTCCTTTAATATTAGTTGGCAATCATCAAATTTATTCATCAAAACCTCTTGAAAACCTTCAAAATAACCATCATGCAATACACAACCCTCGGCTCTTCTGGCCTGAAGGTCTCACGCATCTGCGTCGGATGCATGTCCTTTGGCGACCGTCGAAGCCGTTTCTCGTGGTGCACCGAAGAGGAAGACGCTCTCCCCATCCTGGAAGCCTCCTACAAAGCCGGCATAAACTTCTTCGATACCGCCAACGGTTACTCCAACGGGGTCTCGGAAATCATCCTCGGCAAGGCCATCAAGAAATACAACTGGCGCCGCGAAAACCTCGTCATCGCCACCAAGCTCTGGGCGCCTGTCGGCCATATCGAGAACGGCGTGTTTGAGGATCCCATGGGCATGAGTGTCGAGGAGAGGGATAATAACGGCTACGTGAACGCGTATGGTCTGAGCCGGAAACACATCTTCGATTCCGTGGATGCGAGCTTGAAACGCCTGGACTTGGAGTATATCGATCTCCTGCAGATCCACCGTTTCGATCCCAGTACGCCGGTCAAGGAGACCATGAAAGCCCTGCACGACATCGTGGAGAGCGGCAAGGTCAGGTATATCGGCGCTAGTTCCATGTGGGCGCACCAGCTGCTCGAGATGCAATATACGGCGCGCTTGCACGGCTGGACCGAGTTCATCTCGATGCAGAATCTGCACAATGCGACGTACAGAGAGGAGGAGCGGGAGATGGTCCCGGCGCTGAAGAAATTCGGCATGGGTATGATTCCCTGGAGTCCGTTGGCGATGGGATATCTGGCGCGGCCGCACGACAAGACGTTGGAGAGCGAGAGGGGCGATTCAATGGGTGGCAAGTTCTTGGGACATGCGTGGACGGAGGCGGATGAGAAGATTAATCGCAAGATCGAGGAGATTGCTAAGAAGAGGAAGACGAGTATGGCGGTTGTGGCGACGGCGTGGAGTCTGAGTAAGCCGTTTATGACGGCGCCGATTATTGGCATGAGTAAGATTGAGAGGGTGCATGAGGCTGTGAAGGCGCTGGAGTTCAAACTGTCGGAGGACGAGGTGAGGAGTATTGATGAGCTTTACGTACCGAAGAACGTGATTGGAATTTCAGTTTGAACGTATCAACTCCATGTAGAATTGCTGGAACCCTAGGTTAGATGGCATAAATGATAATTCTACAAACTCGTTCCCTTGCTTCAATCGGAGGGAAGAAGAAGAAGAAGGCGTTGAATATCCCGATCTAGAAGCTATTGCACTTGCGCTTCATGTAGCAGGTGAACTGGTGACGATGCTGCTGTCTCCACATATGATTGGCTTGGATGAATACATCGCATGCACACAGTATATTGCCTACAAGCACTTGCAGCTAAATATGAAACATTCTTCTAAAGAGGCAAAATAAAATAATGAAGGACCACAATACTTCAACCTATAGTTTATACTAATTGGTCGTTGTATCCGGTTATTACCAAAATCGACGTGGATCGAGATGCATGTCGAACAGCTTGTGCAGCGAGGATTGATATATGCGCATCGCCCAGTACTTTTCCACTTCTTCTCGCATCCAAAATAACCTCATACATTCGTTAACACCCCTTTTCCGGTTTTCCCTCTTAATAACGGTCAGTCATACTTTTTAAAATGCTCGCCACTACTCTCCTCGCAGCCATTCTCCTCGCCGTCAACGTCAATGGGAACGCGAACAATGTTAACGAGCGTGGTGGCCCTGATGGGGTTGGATCCGGAGGAGCCTTCGGGAACGGTATAGACGGCGACGGCAACGTACCTGGAAACACCAAATCAATTCCATTTTCCATGTGGGGACCCCCCCCGGCCAGCAGCACCGACAACACCCCCTTCCGAATCCCAATCAAGCATATCTCAGCCTCCCGTTCCACAGCCTTCATCGCCCCCTACAACATTCCAGTCCTCGCTAGAATCTTCAATTACCTCTTCAGCTCCAATCCCGGAGCAGACATCGTCTTTTCATATCGAAACATCCCCTTTCACACCAACGCGCCCGTCGCACGTACCACCATCTTTTCCGCCTCCACACACCCCAGGCCTACCTCCTTCCTCGCCGTCTATCGTAATCCACAGCTCGGCGGTTACCGTTATGCCGATTCCACAGGATCCCGCTGGCTTTGTTGCGGGCGGGACGTCTTCAATGTATATCGGCAGTCATAGTCAGAGTCATCCCAAGGCCGTCGTTTCAGGGGAGGCCACCGCGAGCACGGCTGGTAGTAGTGTTGTTGCAACGAGCACTGCGAAGTCGAGTGCCGGCGTGTCTGGAGCTGGTGCGAAAGTGAGGAATAGTTGGGGTTGTCTGTTGGTATTGGAGATTGTGGTGTTTGTTGTTGGCTTGCGTTAGGCTGGTAGTATGTGGGCGGGCGATGGTTAACGATTTTCTTTGTACTTCGTCCCAGGCGAAGTAGTTACGCCAAGAAGACCAGGGCAAGGGGGCCTTGCTTTGGTGCGTTTACCACTGTTCTTTACCCCCCTGCTATAGAATTCTTGGCGTAACTATTTCGCCTGGGACGAAGTATTTGGAACTGCTGCTTAAATTAGGTTCTTTTGAGATGTTTCGGCAATTGATTCGCTGGAGGGTGGAGATGCTGAAGATACTCCGAGTAAGGTATCTATCTGAATAAGGGGCTTTTTTGCGTCTATGGGCTTATCTTATAAAGTTAGCTATGCTGCTCGCCTATATCTACCTCTATAATTAATACATAGCACCTCTAGACACTATATCACTCTTACTTCTAGGTATTAGTATACTTTACCTACAATTAAAATTACTTGAAAAGTAAAAGCATAGATATTTAAAGCGGGCGGGGGGGGGGGGGGGGCAAATGCTAATATAGCTTTAGTAAGATTATAATTAGTTAATCTATAGTTAAAACCCGCTATTTAATTATAAGTTGATTAATATTTAGAAACCGTATTCTACCTATATAAAGGTCCACTAAGATAATAGCAAATGTATGGTCACATGATATGACAGTTATTTTATAGTCAAAAGATCCCGGCACAATCTCGTGAGGCACCTACTGTAAGTAGTGAAGTGTAATTCTGACATCGATGAAACGGTACTCCGTACGCACCGGTACTCGCCTGTGTGCAAGTTTCAGCCGCATCTGGGAACGTTCGGGCGTGGCGTAACTCTAATAATCGGACTTGGGCCACTGTCTACGCCCCCTTTTCTCACCCACGCTAGAGCGATGAGGTCCGACCTCCTATCATTACAGTAGTACATTACAGTACGAGTATACAGTATAGGTACCTCCGTAGCTCAGATTCCAACCTTGGTCTAAAGCCGCGCAATACTCCGTACTGCTTACGTCTTTAGCAGAGGCTCATTACTCTATTTCGGGGAGACCTTGGACGATCTAATATATTTGGTCGGCATTTCTCCGGCATTCCGAGAACGTTTTAAAGAGCACGGACGATATTATCTCGTGCATCACTTATACTTCGAAGTAAACAGGAATAGCCCGGGTCTCTTTCGGTACATTATTGCAGATCTGCCTATGGGAATAAAACTAAGGCTTAGCATTATACGGATCCACCTCAGGCTGACGACGAGCACCACTCTTTGTTTGCAATGCAGTGCCAAACGATAAAGCTACAGTACGAAGTATCGACGAACGGCGAAGATCAGACGAACTTGTGATCACGCGGCAGGAGTCTCTTACTGTCTTATGATGCTCTTTTAAGGTTCTATGGATACGGGCCGCCGTTTAATGTGGCTTGACTTTAGTATCCAGGTAAGGTCTTCCCGCGAAGATCCCAGTTCTACGCGGCCTTCCCCATAAAATCACGAGATGCGAAGAATAGATCACCTACCTAGATTTAAAAGGGTTGCAGTTATATTATACTTTGACTCTAATAATTTCAAGGGCATATCTAGATAGCAAACCTACCTTAAGAGCATTGCCATTTTTCTCTTATAAGTTTATAGATTTGATGCTATCTACTGTATTTGCATATCCATGTTCTTGATCTAGCGACCTTTAGTGGAGACGGCCGCGAATAACTGTAAAAGTTATCGGCCCGTCCGAACGCTGCGAGGGGGTCTTCTATTTCTTCATTGCACGGTTTCTATTGCCAGTTTATAACGCGCGGCATCTATCTACTTCTACGAGCTTAGGATCCCCGTTACAATCTCCGACGTGGAGCTTACCACGAGTACTCTATGGCGAATACAGACATAATGGAGGCACAGTTTCCAATCGAGGAACTCTTAACTAATCAGTATTCTCTATATATTCTGTGGTGATGCAACTAATTTCTTCTTTCTCATCTTCATCGTAACTGAGCCCTCTCTCTCTTTCAGAGCCCAAGTTATTCAAGATGCAGTCATTCTTTTCTTCCCCTCGTGGAATGTCACTTCTTACTGTCGCACTTGCTTTGTTCAGTCCTCTCGTATCAGGAGCAACTTACTCTAATGTCACCTCAACTAACTCTACAACCCTCGGTCTCTTGTCTGCAGATACTGGTAACTTGAATTTTTTCTATATAATGATATTATTACTAATCGTTTCAGTAACCCTTGATGCAAAATGGAACGCTGCCTATGCGAAAGCTCAGGCTCTCGTGGCACAGCTTAACAATACCGAGAAGGTTGAGCTTATCACTGGATCTGATGTTGCATCTGTCAACTGGACCGCATTACAATTCAAAGATGGTGATCAAGGAGTTATCAGTTATTATGACGCTTCTGGTTTCTCTGAAACTTCGGCTCTTGTGCAGACTTGGGACAGAAAGTTATGGACGTTACAAATGGAAGCTGTGGGCGCTGAAATGTACGGAAAGGGATTCCAGGTACGAACTATGCTCGCTTACTCATGATAGCACTAACACATAATCCAGGTTGTCAATGGACCTACGTCTGGACCTCTAGGGAGAACTCCGTGGGGTGGTAGATTAGTCGAGACCATGGGCCAAGATGTGTATTTGAATGGGCAAATGGTAGGTCTAGCAACGGAAGGTTTTTTGACAGCTGGCGTAGTTCCGGGAGGAAAGGTAATTTGACATTCTGCTTCCCACCTGTCTTCTACTAATTAGCTGTAGCACTTTCTCCTCAATGAGCAGGAAACCAACCGAACCTCAACGGCATCCACAATCTCGGGAACTACCACGTACACTTCTAACGCAGATGACAAAACTCTTCATGAGACATACCTCTTTCCGTTCTACGATGCGGTTAAGAGCGGAATGGCGGGTATGATGTGTGCTATGAGCCGAGTAAATGGCTCGCAAGCATGCGAAAATTCATATCTTCTCAACAGCATCCTCAAAACCGAGCTCGGCTTTCCCGGCATGGTCTTCCCCGACGCGGATGCCCAGTTTACGGCTTTCGGTTCTGCTAACGGAGGCGAGGACTACGGATCCAGTTCACTGTGGACGGATGCGCTTGTTGCTGGTATCACGAATGGCTCCTTCACCCAGGCAAAACTGGATGATATGGCTATTCGAAATGTCATCTCCTACTATTATGCTGATCTGGACAACGGTTTGCAACCTAATATCTCTTACTCGACCGACTACGTCGACGTGCGTGCAAATCATAGCTCGATTATCCGCCAAGTTGGATCTGCGTCTCTGTCTCTACTGAAGAATGTCAACAACGCCTTACCTCTATCCAAGCCAAAATCCCTCGCGATCTTTGGAGCAAATGCCGGACCGGTGATGGGTGGCCCTGGAATCGGTTTCAGTGTTTCTGGGACCGAGTCAACATATCAAGGACATCTTGCCGGCGGCTCAGGCAGTGGGACATCGACGTTCCCCTATCTTGTTACGCCCCACGACGCCCTTCTCCTCCGATCGATTGATGACGGGACTGTGTTCCGCTGGATCATGAACGACACGGGGTATGCGAGCAGTTCGGGGGGGATGGGCGGTATGGGCGGTATGGGAGGCTCTTCCAAGTCAACATCATTTGGAACTGGAACAGATACGACGGTCTCTTTTACTTCTTATGCCACTGATATGGAAGTCTGCATCGTATTCCTGAATGCCTATTCGGGTGAGGGAGCCGACCGTAGCGAGCTTTACAATACCGATCAAGATGACTTGGTTATCTCGATTGCAAGTGAGTGCAACAACACCATGGTAGTCCTGAATACGGTTGGGGCTCGACTTATGGACGCTTGGATCGAGAATGAGAACGTCACTGCTGTTGTATATGGAGGTCTGCTTGGCCAAAATTCCGGATACAGCGTACGTTTCAATCAACACCTCCAAGTGATTTTCACGACTAACCATCACAGATTGCCGACGTTCTCTACGGCGATGTCAACCCCTCAGGCCGCCTCGCATATACCATTGCCAAGAACGAATCAGACTACAATGTAGGGATTTGCCTCACAGAAGTGTGCGAGTTCACCGAAGGTAATTACATCGATTACAAGTACTTTGACTCTTACAACGTTACCCCCCGTTTCGAATTCGGATTCGGTCTCTCATATACCACCTTTTCCTACTCCGATATCACCGTAACCCAAACCGCCGCCCTCAACTCCACCTATGCCACGGGAACACGCAGCGTTGGAGGCCGTGAAGATCTCTGGGACGATATCGTGAACGTGACTGCGGTCATCTCCAACACTGGCAGCATCGACGGCCACGAAGTCCCACAATTATATGTCGGGTTCCCAGCCTCTGCTGACCAACCAGTAAGACAATTGCGGGGATTCGAAAGAGTTCTTGTTACAGCTGGAGGTAATGAAGCTGTTAGCTTTTCGCTAAGAAGGAGAGATTTGAGTTATTGGGATGTCTCGGCTCAGGAATGGGCAGTGGCTGCTGGAACTTATAACTTTACAGTTGGGGCTAGCAGTAGGGATCTGCGGTTGTCGGCTACGTTGGATATTAGTATCTAGGTGGCATGGACTGGACTATGGATTTCTCGTTTGTAATGAATTCTTGTATATAGGTACTTCTTATACTCCTTTTGACCTATACTATAGCATATTGCTCTGAAGGAGCTTATAGTTGATTCAATAGAAACTACTCATAGACTTACGCACGTCTCGCCTTTTCTTAATCCGTCAACGGAATGTATATAAGAACTAGGAAGGACTTTACTATAATAATAAAATAAAATAATGAAATCTATTCCGATCTATACTTGAGTATAATTAAGAACGTCCATCGCTTTGAGAATTGGTAATTAATTCAATGTAGAATATAAGGTAGGTAGATTCATGACTAAGCATGATACTATATACAGCCTGTATTCTACGAATACGATATCCTCCAACTGTTAGGCGAACAGCTATGCTGCCAATCCGATCTATTGCGTGCTTCATCAATCTACAACCTATAATCGCAGCTGGTGTGTACGTGTTGTGCAAGATGACGTAACGCCGGAAAATGCAAAGAGGGTGAATGAATATACAAAACCCTGTTGCCAACCGCCTATCCCTATAATACTAATATGTCATGTCACCCGATGATATCAAGTATCCACTCCCTAATCGCCATCCACATATCCATGCAGACGCTCTCTCCCTCTTTTCCAAGCGCCTTGGACCTAACAGGAGGTACCGTGCGAATGGACTCCACACCCCTTTGACCCAAGACATCTGCTTCGGAGAACCAGCTGCCATGCAACCCATACGGCACTCTCTGCGGAAGCTTAACACGACAAACAACCTCTTTCATTTCCTTTGCTTCAATAATCCATAATTCGCTATGAGCCGCCGGTCCCGCGTTGCCATTGTCATCAAGCTGACTTTCATCAAAAACATAACTCAGCACCCAGCCATCATCCTCGCTCGCCTCATCCTTCCTCGGCACGAATCGCGATTCCTGCGCGTAGAAGCCAGGAGGCATTTTGAAGATCTTGATTGGGTCCTTTGAATCATCCGAGGCCATAATCTCAGACACCGTGCGCGTATCGACACAGCCTGATATAGATGTAGGAGGATTCGTTTGGGCGTAGAGAAGCAAGGCTTGGACGTCTACTTTTACAAGTGAATCGATTTTGACCGCGCGGCCGAGAGCTGCACCGAAAGAGCTGTCGGATACGGAACAGCCGTAGATGTAGCGTGCGGCACTCATAGATGAGTCGTCGCGGAGGGAGGGAAATTCAAAGGGAATAGCTGTGAGTGCGAATTGGTGAGTTATGATGTTTGGGGTGTTGGTGAGAGAAAAGCGGTAGTAGTAGAGCCTGCATTGCTCCTCTTCGGGCGGATATGTTGGATTTGCAACTGCTTTAGGGATTGGTGCAGCAATATCTCCAGCGCTGTAGACCAGTGACGAGCTTGTCAATCGACAAGCAAGCATGTTTACTGCTGTTGTCTCTATTTTGCTAGTGTGCTTGTTGAATTCCTCCTCATCCCAGGTATTGGCAGTGTGAAAGATACAACAGGGATTCGTCTCAAACCATTTGATTGCTTTGGGGTTCCATCTTGGAAATACGCCAAACCTCGAACGTCCAGATGGATCATATTCCACCACTGGCTTATTTCGGGCGAGATTCCGAGGGTCAAGTGATAAAGGAAGGTCCATAATAACAGTGTGTGTAAGGGAAACGCCAAAATCATGCATCATCTTGGCGGACTTGATTCCAGGAACGGCGGAATTAATGAGTCGAGGCGCTGCAACTGAAGTATACTGTGTGCTGGGTATAATCGAATAATATACAAACGGCGCGATAAATGTTGAATGGAAAAGAACGAGATCTTTAGTAATAGGATCAACTCGAGGGTGGGCCGTTGTCCATTCCTTCATGAAGCTTAGAATACCTTTCCCTCCGAATTTCTTTCCGGCTACACCCTCCTCTGCCGGTTCTCCTTCTGCTTTCGTCCCATCAAACCAGCCAATTGTTTCCAAGCCCGGAAGGGATACTCGCATTGGAGGTCCGCTTTCACACGTTGCCAAAGCTCTGCCGTCATGGTAAAGAATCCCAGTATTGGCAACACTGATTTTCTTGACTGTGAATTGAGAGCCTGGTAGGTTCGAAAGTATCACCAGCAGGATCGTTCGAAATATGCTGAGGATAATGTTGAGCAGGGTGGAAGCCGGGTTCACAAGTGTGGCGATGCTTGGAAGTATGGGTAGTCGAAGTGAGGGCGTGGTAGAAGTCGAGATGTAGGTGTCTGTGAGGATGTACTGATTCACGAATTCTGGCTGAATTTGTCCATCTCGCCGGCGAAAGGCAACACCACTCAGCATACCGTCCCCATCAAACCAATGGGCATCCCTTCCCAAATCCTCATTCGTGACTGGGTTTCCTCCATTTCTAACGTATTCGCCGCCAGCAAGCTCGTCTGGGATGGTACCGGAGTAGGAGCAAGGAGTGAGAGGTTGGACCCGGTGGATTGGAGCAAAGTTGCCATGTAGATATGGATGAGGCTTTTGAGAACTGCTCTGCTTCTCATTGACGAGCGTCATGACTCATGGGTGCGTAGGGAAGGAGCAGATATTATTATTGTTGTCTTAACATGGTGGGCTGGCAATGGACCGTGTATGGATGCAAATGATGCTTGTGACTATTCACACACTGGCAATGAGAGATAAGATACGAGACTAAGAAGGTGAATGCAGTACAAAATGAGGTGGTCTTGTTACTCTCCTAGGCCTGAGGGGCAACGATAAAAAAGTAGTGTGGAACAGGATGATGCTTGCAAGGTTCAAGTGACTGAGTGTTAGGTATATCATGACGACAGAGAGTTGAGAGTGAGAAGATCAAGTAGTGGTGACGATGATGTAACTCACCCTCCTGCACTTACTTACCCCTGTCTGTCCCATCTAACATCTGCATCTACCCGTCCACTGTACAGGGATAAATGGTCCGTGCATCAACGGTCCGTGCATTAATCGGGTCCTGTCGTGTTTGGTCACGTCACACCTACTCACACTACTCGCACGCAAATCTCGATTTCCCCATCGTCCAACTGCAAAGCCCATCTTGTAACGGATTGGAGTAACACGTGTGATGCTGCTTTAAATGGACATGTAGGAACACTCAGGATTACGGAGACTCACTCCGCAGGCCCCTTTAATAAGAGCTCCCAGTTCCTAGCCTATAAGCTGATTTTAGCAATGAGCTACACTACACTCTACAAGTCCTCCCCTCCCCTCCGTCTTGCCGCTTCAATCCAAACCCTTATTCGTATTCGCACCCGCAAAAGTTACGCCCCTGAGCCTCGCTTGCCTTGCCTGGAGCTTGCCGTGTGATTGGCTTCTCGCTGAACAGGGAACAACAACAAAGACAGCCTTGTGAAGAAACTCCCATCCGAGCCTCTTGGGAATTTTTGTCCCTCTAATGCCACGATACAACAATCAGTAGACCACATTGAGTTGATTTGAATTGATCTGAACTGAACTGTACCTATCTCCAACTATCATGTAATGATCCTACCGCGCCGTGTTGACTTCCTCTAGCATCCATGCAAGAATGGGGTTCGAGTACGCGCTCGTGTAAGTCGTCCCAGCCCAGATCCCTGAAAAAGGTACAAGATGGGCTAACAGTATCGTACCGTAGACATCTCAAGTATACGATCCCACCAGCCATTGCATTGACCTATATCTACCGGCCTTTCTTCTCACGTCTAGATCTATACAAGGTCTTCTTCCTCATCACAATTGCCGTCGTTTCTACCATACCCTGGGATTCCTATCTCATCCGGCGCAAAATATGGACGTATCCTCCCAGTGTGATCATTGGCCCGCGACTGTTTTCAATCCCCGCCGAGGAGCTGTTTTTCTTCGTCATTCAGACTTACAATACGTCCTTGGTCTACTTCTTTCTGAGCAAACCACTTCTTCATTCAAAGTACCTTGTTGCCCGAAACACGACGGGTCTCTGGCAACGGGCTGGCCAGGCGACTTTGGCAGCTTGGATTGTAATCGGTGGATTCCAGATACGGCGAGGAGGGGAAGGAACATATTTAGGCCTGATAGTAACTTGGGCTGCACCGTTCCTGCTTCTCCTCTGGTCGCTTTCGTCCCAATTCCTCCTCAACCTTCCGTACAGCAGTACTGTGGTTCCAATTGCTATTCCCACCATCTACCTCTGGATTGTTGACACATTGGCCTTGAAAAGAGGGACGTGGGCAATTTCATCAGGTACAAAAGTCGGAGTACAGCTTTGGCATGGTCTCGAGATTGAAGAGGCCATCTTCTTTCTGGCTACGAATACCCTGATTGTGTTTGGATTGGTGGCATTTGATCATGCCGTGGCAATTCTTTTGACATTCCCGGATTTGTTTCCAAAGGTTCCCGAATTGCCATCGCCAGTCATGTTGATACAAGCGCTTTTGACTGACCCGGCTGTATATGATGGGGAAAGAGTTGAGGGGCTCAGAGAAGCAGTCGCAAGGCTGCAGAAGAAAAGCAGAAGCTTCTACCTGGCCAGTTCAACCTTTTCTGGCCGTCTTCGGATTGATTTGATACTTCTGTAAGTGAACGTTTAAACTTTCAAAGCATCCATTAATACAAATTAGCTACTCTTTCTGCCGAGTCGCGGATGATCTTGTTGACAACGCCGACACCAAATCCACAGCCAGAGAGTGGATTCGGAAACTCACCCACTACCTTGACCTAGCATATGCCTCCAAAGAAGCCCGCGTAATCTCCAAAGAGCCATCCCTTAACACCTACATAACATCCACCTTCCCCACCTCGGCGCACTCCGCCCTTCGCCTCCTCCCCACATATATTCTTCCCTACAAACCCCTCTACGACCTCCTCGAAGGCTTCAAAACAGACCTGGAATTCACCCCCACCATTTCCCCAATTCAAACAGAACACGACCTTGAAAACTACGCCGCCTATGTAGCTGGAACCGTAGCCGAATTGATACTGGAGCTGGTATTCGTCCACACTGCATCTCCTACCTCTACCTCCACCAAACAAAGAGACCACCTGATCCGCTCAGGCGCCCGCATGGGCATAGCGCTTCAATACGTGAACATCGCGCGCGACATCTCGGTTGATGCTGGACTCGGACGCGTCTACATTCCTTATTCTTGGCTTTCAGCCGAAGGCCTCACAACACAAGATGTACTTGACAAACCCGAGTTATTTGAGGTTGCGAGGCTGAGAAACCGGTTACTGGCGAAGGCGTTTGGGATCTATGGAGAATGTGGGCCGGCCATGAGGGGGTTGCCTAGGGATGCGAGGGCGCCGATGAGGGTTGCGGTTGAGAGTTATATGGAGATAGGGAGGGTGTTGAAGAAGCGCAAGTATAGGGTTGTTCAGGGACGGGCGACGGTGCCCGTGGGAAGGAGGGCGTTGGTTGCTTGGAGGGCGTTGAGTGAGGGTTAGGATAGGTTGGGATGGAAAGTGGTAGAATGAGACAGAATAGATTTGGCAGATTAGATACCATAGTACAGAATAATACGTCACAGTAGAAAGATCAATGATACAATCGTACTTACTATTTATTGGAGCTCATAAAGACAAGTGGTACCAGAAGTGGAGATATGATAGAAGTTGTTGGCTAACAGGAAGACAAATCCCGTGTGTCTTGTACTACTAGCCAAGACGGAAGAAAAGAAGAAGTAGAAGAAGCACTGGTGTTACTTTGAGTGGCACATCAAAACCCGTCATGTTGAGTGCCGCTTTCTCTGTCCACTATGAATGTTTGAACCTGTACGTAGGTACTCAGGTGGTACCATACTGTGCTGTAAAGTCGCTAAAGCTTCAGGGGTTCCGAATACCGAACTCACCCACGTCATGATTTAATTGGCGACACAAGACCTATCTCCGAATTGCATTAGGTATTCACAACACCACACCACCAGCCCAACATGTGAAAGGTCAGACATACACCTTCTGCTACACGCAGCAAGTTGTAAACTCAACACCTGCTTACAATGGCTTCAAACCCCAAGCAAAAGACTGCAATTGTCGTTGGTAAGCTCCAATACCCCGCATTCTAGCTATAGCTAGGTACTGACAAGACCCATTGTACAGGAGCAGGAGTAGGCGGAATAGCAACAGCAGCACGCCTCGCATCTGCCGGTTTCTCCGTAACAGTCCTGGAAAAGAATACCTTCACCGGCGGCCGTTGCAGTCTCCTCACCCACGAAGGATACCGCTTCGACCAAGGCCCGTCCCTTCTCCTCCTCCCCGGCCTCTTCGCCGAAACCTTCGCGGACCTCAATACCTCTCTTTCCGCAGAAGGTGTTGAGCTTTTGAAATGTGATCCGAATTATAACATGTGGTTCGGGGACGGGGAGAAATTCGAGTTGAGCAGCGATACCGCGGTCATGAAGCGTGAGATTGAAAAGTGGGAGGGGAAGGATGGATTCGAACGGTATTTGTCTTGGCTTGCGGAGGCACATAGGCATTATGAGATTAGTGTGCGAGAGGTTTTACACAAAAAACTTTACGAGCATCTTCAATCTCCTCAGACCAAGCTTTCTAAGGCATCTGTTTGCGCTGCATCCGTTTGAGAGTATCTACTCGCGGGCAAGCAAGTACTTTTACACGGAGAGGTTGAGAAGGGTCTTTACGTTTGGCAGTATGTATATGGGCATGTCACCGTTTGATGCTCCAGGCACATATTCGCTGCTTCAATATACGGAGCTCGCAGAGGGCATTTGGTATCCAGTTGGTGGCTTCCACGCCGTTGTCGCAGCTATGGTCCGGATATGCGAGCGCCTAGGAGTTGATATCCGGCTCAGCACGCCAGTCTCCCGCGTCATCATGTCTCCAGATGGGAAAACCGCAACCGGTGTTTTGACAGAAGCCGGGGATACTCTCACAGCAGACGTCGTAATAATCAACGCCGACCTGGTCTACGCGTACAACAACCTCCTCGCGCCAACACCCTATTCTCGCTCTCTCCAAACACGCCAGGGCTCTTGCAGCAGTATATCCTTCTACTGGTCTCTATCCCGCAAGGTTCCAGAGCTAAGCACGCATAACATCTTCCTCGCAGACGAGTACCGGGAATCATTCGATGCTATTTTCGACCGGCAGAGTATACCGCGAGAGCCAAGTTTCTACGTCAATGTACCATCGCGTGTTGATCCAAGCGCTGCGCCGGAGGGGAAGGATTCCATCGTTGTATTGGTCCCCGTCGGCCATCTTTTGAACTCCTCATCCTCCACCACGTTCACCTCCCCTTCTAAAGGTCTGCCTAAAGAAGAACTCAATTGGCCCGCCCTAATCGCCTCAACGCGCGCCTCGATCCTATCCGTCATCCAATCGCGCACGCATTGCGACTCTCTCGCGCCCCTCATCACGCACGAAATGGTCAATGATCCGATCACATGGGAAGATACGTTTAACCTCGACAAAGGGTCAATTCTGGGCTTGAGTCACTCTTTCTTCAACGTCTTGGCTTTTCGGCCAAGCACGAGGGCTAGGGGCTTAAAGGGGTGTTATTTCGTGGGTGCTAGTACGCATCCTGGGACGGGGGTCCCGATTGTGCTTGCGGGAGCCAAGGTCACGACGGAGCAGGTGTTGAGGGATTTAGGGATGGAGATTCCGTGGACTGGAATGGGAGGAGTGGAGGGGAAGGGAAAGGAAAAGGGGGAGATGGATCGGGTGAGGAGAAATGGTGGGTTGATTAGCGATTTTGGGATTTGGGTGCTGGCTATCGTGGTGTTGGTGGTCAGCGTGCTTTATGTCAATTCGGGCTTGCTTGTTACCTGGGATTGGGATCGGAAGAGGGGGTGGGGGAGTGGGAGCCTCGAAGGGGCCGGGCTTGGGATGAGATAATGGACAGTTGGTCATGGGATATGGATATAGATAATTAACGCATAATGAATAAATGAAAATAAAACCCCTTGAATTCCTCTCTACCTACTCTACGCTATATCATCCCCCCCCTTAAAACCAATCTACCCCTCCCCCGCTCCCACCCTCCTATCCCCCTACC
Source organism: Lachnellula subtilissima (assembly GCA_007821545.1). Taxonomy (NCBI): domain Eukaryota; kingdom Fungi; phylum Ascomycota; class Leotiomycetes; order Helotiales; family Lachnaceae; genus Lachnellula; species Lachnellula subtilissima. Next base: position 36,396 of record QGMJ01000120.1, on the reverse strand, counting down.
GCTCACTCGATTATCAACACGTCCGTCATCATAAATCGTACATGCATGTGAGCTACTACGTCCTATTCCATTCCATTCCATTCTATGCATTCTATTCCGTTATAGTACGTGAATATAAAAGCAGCATGGCAGGCTAGGTATGTACTCATGTACTACTCTACATACATGTACTACTGCGGATCCGACTGTTACGCTTGATTAGCTGGAGGTAGTACTGGATAAGAGTAGCACGTTACACTTTGCAGTTTATACTTTACGTGTTACAGTTTGCAGTTTGCATTTCAAAGTTAGTGTAACTCTAGCTAAATTCTAGATTTTAGAGGTTTCTTAGATAAGGTATAGTATATAGGTAATTTTATATTTACTAGGTATCTACTATAATGCCAAGTTAGGACTAACTAAACGTGCCAGAAGGAAAATACATAGGAGTCAGTGTTGGTATCACAGGGGTGATTACTTCTTACTAGCTAGTATGTATTGGTAAGACTTGACTCTAGTGTTAGTAGTTGGTATTATGATGTTATGATGTGATATCTAGAGTGGCTTGTGGATGATAGGCGAAGAGGTTTTACCTCCGTGTACCTTAGTCATCCACGCTAAGGTCATGTGACTATACACGTGAATACATCCCAACAGTTAGTTGGTTAGATTAAATATTATTGAGGGACTGGGCTGGGCTGGACTGGATGAGAGATGCGTACGTGAATCCCTATTAGGAAATGTACAACCTGCTTGGCAAGAATAGAGTTTGAGCTGGACGAACCTGCACGCAACTGAGATTAACTGAGCAGCAGCTATGATGCTAAAATAAAAGAGAGGTTGTTTAAAAGTTACTTACACGGGAATCAAGTCATATATTCATTTCTATTCTAGATATCCGTAACGGCTCTATATTCAAGTTCGAGCAACCCGTTAAGGAGGCTAGGTAGTTATCAAGGAAATATGTATGTACAGGGCAATTGTCAAGACATAAATAAAGTCACAATTAGGTTCCGCCTGATTCCTTTCTATAAACTTAATGGTAGGCAGATACAGATAATAGATACAGCTTTACACATGATCTGAAAATGGATAGCTTCATCATTTGTATGCGTCACAAGATCCACCCCCCTGAATTCACACATTGAGAGTACAGGGACCACGTATAGCGTTCGTCACACGTACACTGAAGCGTTTGCTAGCTAGATATGTGTGAGTTGGCCTTGTGTAGTAGATGTAGCACAAAAAGGGCCCTGCTTTCTAGTATAAGAAACACCATTCCCCAGTCTCTGTTCCCTCCCACTTAACCCGACATATCTACCTTATCTTTTGCTTTTGCTTTCAGGTTGAATTGAGCCGTGACAGGTTCACCATCCAGCTTTTTATATCGATCTATACCTTTACTCAACAACGCTCGGTTGTCTAAATCATTCACCATGAAGTTCCTCACTTCAATTGCAAGTGTCGTTCTGCTTTTGATGCCGAATGCTGCTCTGGCTTCACCGCTGTCTGCTCGTCTGGCTGATAGAGTGGGAAATGGTGTTTTGCGGAAGGCTGGGACCGCGATTTGTATTCGCAATGATACTATTACGCAGGATCCATCGTTTGATAGCAAGTCTAACAGTACGTTACACCGCCAGATCGGACATCCTATTAGTATCATGCAATGGATGCGAAATATATACATTTTCAGGACTTTTACTTTTTGATTTGCTGTTGAGACGTTTTCGAGACAACGGATCATTGGGCTGACTTTCTCGTCATCTAGACTGGGCCGGTGCCGTTGTCAACTCCGCCAAGGACAGCGTTACTGCGGTTCAGGGATCCTTCACCGTTCCGAAACCCGTTGTTCCTCCTGGAGGTGATTCTAGCGAGCAGGTTTGTCATCCCAATCCCCTTCTCACAAACACACCCTTCTCCCTTCTCCAATCTCCAGATCTTCACCGCAGCCGCTTCAAAGTCAACTTAGAGGAAGTTAAGTTGTAATTACTAATCCCTCCATTTATTCACAGTATTGCGGTGCTGCTTGGGTAGGAATCGATGGCGATACATGTACGAGCAGTCTGATCCAGACCGGTGTCTTTTGGTGCATTCACCACGGGATTATCACCTATGAGGCGTGGTATGAATATTTACCTGCTGGCTCAATTGCGTACCCTGGATTCAGTGTTGGCGCTGGAGATGTTATCACGGTTAAGGTCACACGGAATGGCTTTGATGGCGGGGTTACGACACTTGAGAATACTAGTAACGGCCAGTCAGCATCTCATACCTTCACTAATGACAGGGATGGTAATCTGTGCGGTCAAGATGCCGAGGTGATTTGCCCCTTTTCCGTTCCCCCTCCCCTTTACCTTGCTATCGTGGGATTCTCAAAATGTGTTTCACACATACTCTCCGGTTCTATTCTTTGCTAAACAAAAGACTTGTTACTAACTTACTACAGTGGATTGTCGAAGATTTTTCCTCGAGCAGGGGTTTAGTACCATTCGCCAACTTTGGCACAATTACCTTTACTGAAGCAACCGCAATGGTAAACGGAGCGACCGTTTCCCCTAGCATTAGCAATGCAGATAATCTCTACATCGACTTTGGAACCGGTAGACAGACCAGTTCGACCTTCTCGAGAGGCGAAGTGACTGTTGAATTCGTGTAACGGTAGCGTCGGAATTGTGGGCAATTTAACAGGTGGATGGTGTTCTTACGAGGGGGTTTAGAAGCGCAATTCTTGGATTTATGGGTTTGGGGATGAAGATGATGGATCAGTGGAAGATAGACAGACTTTGTTTAAAGCTAGATGATGATTAGATGCATACACGAAATGTTCCCCCTTTGATGATTAAGCCGATAGGTTGAAGTCGGTAATCTTACTATGATATCTCCTCCGTTAATATAATATCAATATTTGCCGCAATTATATTCTCTTCATTCTTTTCTAGGAAATCATCCCCATACTCCCTTCTTATTTTTAAGGTTCATTTCTTTAGACATCGGCTTTGTTAATTATATACAACCACTGAGAGGTAAGAATGTTGTGATTCGATCTGCGTTGTGGGGCTCAGCTTTAGTGGCATGGTGGTCAGAGGCGTGGTTGATGATTTGCGGATACTGTGTAATTTAGCTGCCGAGGCTACCTAGGTAGAAATATAGTCTACTTGACATCAGTCATCTCGTGTTTTACAGTTTGGGTCTCAAAGTGTAGAGTTCATGTATGGCCTTCTATTTACAGAGGCTAGGATTATGGGAAGAGAAGAATCATTTACTTACATTTCTGTACAATCACGGGGAGTCACTTTGTTGCTCATCGTTCAAAACATCTAATTCGTGTAGGAACTTTTGTATTGCATTAAATTTAATGCGATATCTAACGACCGTTTGCATGAGAAAATCTATCCGCTATTTCGCATGCAAATTCTGTTTGGTTGAACCTAGCCCCTAACTCAACATCACGTAGAAGAGTTAAACAAATGTTGTATCAACTGAAACATCTCTTGAGATTTCTTGGCATCAACCTCGCTTTTACCCGAAAATTTATCCGGATGCCAGCGTAGGCGCTCTTTCTTGAGATGCTCAGCGTCCTGGCTGAGCAGTACTTCGATGATGTGGTGGCAGACACTGAGGGTTTCCCCACGGACGCAGTGGGTTTTGTGGCAAGCAATGGATGGAGGTTGTGGGAATGGTTTCACTCCCACTTGATCCCCAAAGTAGATAACACAGGCCACCTTCCAAGATTGACGTTGAGGCTCGCTGACTCGGACTGGTGCTGCGTTGTAATTTTGCGCTGCGGCATTTGCATTGGCTCTCGCTCTTTCGGATCGCTCCTTTTCCACTCTGATTCTCCTGCGTGACTCATTCCACTCCTCTTGTTGCCGCCAATTCGCCTCTTGTGCTCTGCGGATGCGTTCCACTAGTTCTTTACCTTCAGCTATCAACCTCTCCTCTCTCTCTCTCTTTTGTTCGCGCTTTGCCTTTCTTCGAAATTGCTCATCTGTTGTTGAGGATTTATCAGCAGAGCTTGTCTTCTCGTTCTCCTCGTTGGTTTTGGTATCTCCAGACCCTTGGGGGCTTTTAGTTGGTGAACACATAGCTGTATCCTCAGTATGAATTTTATGGGCTGGTGTTGTATTAGGATTTGTCAGTCGGTTGGGCAGTTGTGATTTGCTTCTGGGGGTAAAGATGGGCTTTAAATACTTAAAAACTTTAAATTTTTTAAGCTGTAGACCTCTTGCTGCAGCCTAATCCTAGAATAGCTGAATGAGAGTCATGAAACAATAGGATTGTTTGGTAGAATAGCATGGCAATAATACTTTAACAAGTCGAGATATTTTAAGCAAAGAGCGAGACAATAGTCATTAACAACAAAGGGCAGTTATTACCGCGAAAATTGAATAATGAACATCAATGAGACACTTCGATTTTGTAGTTTCAGCAAAGAGGACCAAACAATCATCTATAAAGTACTATATTGTAGAATCGATATTCCAGAGAAAGCGAGTGGAACCAGATCCTCTTATATCAAGATTCACAGCACCAACGAATCTCTCCCCCACAGTATATTTTTTCTAAGAGACGAAGTCCAAGAAAATCAATACAAAAGCCTCAAGAATGGTGTCTACCGACATCTCAACGACGTGTAGAGGTGGTTTCGAAGAAACCCTCCATCCGCTTTGTAATCTCCCTCCTTTTTTCAAGCGTTTCTACGCAAAAGTAGACCTCGACATTCAATCACTCTGCGTACTTGTTGCTATAGACCACAATGACTACGAGTGCTGGAGCAGAGTAGTTTCCACGGAGAGTGAAAATTCCACGATAATTTTCAATCCTGCGCGTCCGTCGAAGGATCGCATCACTAAAAACAATCCGTTCATCATGAAACACAAGCTCGAGGACGCTCCTGTGGAGGGCTTTGTCGCACGAGATGGCTTTAGATGGAGTGGAAGTGGCACAAGAAAGAGTGCCCGAGGCAAGGGCGATTACTTGGTTCTCATGGAACAGGTGCAGTTCGCCATCTGGTTTGGATCAGAGTCGTGGTTTGAGTAAAGTGTGAGGGATATATTCCCCTTGATTGAAACTTATATATCCACGAGTAAGGTCAAAGTAGTATGCATGTGACAGGTAATAGAAAAAGAGTTTCCACCATAAAAGTTTCCCTGAATGTGAAAGACCGCCTCCTAAGAAACCTACAATGGTCGTGTAACTAAAGAAGTGTAGAAGCCTTGCTCGATCAGCGATGGTGATTTGACACAAAGAAAAAACGGTGGTAGCTTGTAAAGTTCCAGAGTAGAGTTATGTCAAAGAATTCCAACAATTAAGCAAGTCATTATTCACTCCTTTGTTCAATACAAGTTCGTCATCGAATTGACGTGAACAGCGCCACAAAGCTGCCCACCCATTCACAAACTCGATAAAGGATAAAGGAAATCGAGCGATGTTTGCTTTTACAAACTTAACTTCCAAACCAACAACAACAACAAGAGCTTTGGGAAATAGCAAGACAAGATTGTCTCCCAGCAGCAAATCATGGCGGAAGCAAGCACGACTAACGTGCCGACCTCGGAGGCACCGCGACGCCGCAAGAATATCACCCTCGACTACATAATAAATGACACCATCAACACCGCCATGCAAGAAAAGCCAGACGATACACACATCCTAATCACCATATCCCGCACGCCCGTCCTCTGGAACGAGCAATACAAGCCCTATTTCAAATACTCTTACATAGTCGACACCCCTCACCGCGTTCCCATCCTCGTCTCTCCTCTCGATCCGGAACTGCAAGAAAACCTGGGTTTCTTGGAGTCAAGACTTTACATGAAATGCCCCACGCATAGTGTTAGTCTGCATGTGAGGGACCGGCGGGAGCTGTCGACGGGTGAAATAGTGAGGGCTGTGGAGGTCGATCTGGTGCCGAAGTTTAGGGGATGGGACGCTGCCAAAGAGGGGAAGGCGAAGAGGGCTGGCAAGGAGGAAAGTAAGAGTCATGGGGTTGGGGCTTGGTTGAAGTGCAAGGGGAGGAAGGAAAATAGGGTGTGTGATTGCGTTCTTGATACGCGGAGTGTGTGGGATGATAGGAGGGTCATTACTCATGAATGAGAGTTGCTTTTCTAAATACAAATCTTTGTGTTGCTGATTAAATGGTTTTGGTTCTTTTGTTTCATGAGTGAGTGCTGACTGTTGATTGGAGTGGCTATACCGATTGGTGGTGGGCGGAGTAATGTACGGCTGTGATTGGCAAGTTTTATTCGTATGTGTTCTCATATGTGAAAGAAACAATCACACTGCCACTCTCTTGTTTCAACTCATTGTAGATGAGAATAATTTAAATAATAAAGGTTGGGTGGATGTAGCACCTGGATACCTCATGCGCCCGAGCTTTGAGTGGGGCAATGATGGGAATTTTATGGTTTGCGTGTATAAATACCAGCTTGAGAGGTGGGGTTTCGATAAATCAGTGGAGGAAGTCCTTGCGGACGATCGTAATCGTGGTTGGTGAGGATGAGACATTCTACAATGAGGGGTGTGATTGGGAGAGGGAAGTGTGAGAGCTTATGGGAGGACGAAAGCTCGACGGAATAAGCTGGTAACAGCTCGTAGTCATAATACAGATATATTTTCATTTGAGCCCTCGTAATTTCAATAAATTGTGCCTGTGAGTTCGTTCATAAGTGTGGTCCCAGAGTGTTAGGAACCGCGCCAGGTGAAATCAAACTAATATAAAGGAAAATATCCTAACATGATAAAACAAATGCCATATTTGATTGCATATAGAGAAGCTTCATAATAATAAGATATTTTATATTATATTATATCATTCTCTGTATTAAAGTAAAAAATTAAACTATAAGATAATAAAATCATTTAGCATCTCATCTTTCCAACTGAATATTTGAATAACTTTTGCTATAGTCTTCACCAAGAAGTCGCAGATGCGAAGTAATAATAAGTTTTGCAAATATTGGATTAGTGCGTTTTTAAATCAGAATATTAAAATTCAACAGAGAAGTAAAGGGGAACAAAGCTTGATCACAGACGCAGGAGAACAATGTCTTTGTTAGGCGATTTGAAACAGCTTCATCAGAAAACTTAGATCTTCCTTTCATAAGTATTAGTTTGCTTTTCAACCGGTATTTTATGATCGTTTCACCTTAAAGTAATGCAATACTAGGGATATAACAGATTCGTAACAATTTAGAACTAGACCTATAAAGCGACAAGATGTAGTTGATGAGATGCCGATCCTCCAACGTAACCTCCAAAACTCTAGTCACACCAGCTTCTCCACAAGCAAGTGGAAGGAAACCAATCCAAAGATCAATCCAAGATGGGCTGTCCTGTGTCGAGTATCGTAACACCGCATACTTCCAAAGATGATGCATCCCGGAATAAAGCCGCAAATCAAAAGGAAAAACTTATCAAATTGCCACTCAAGGACATGCGTTGGAATTTTAAGAAGTTTGCGACATCTCGAGGTCTAAATGTCTTTAGCCCAGGGAATGTGTTGATGGTGTTAAGCTACGAAGACTATTGTCGATGGGAAACCATTGTCTTTAATTTTAACAAGGCAAGATTCCCGTGCGGCGTTATTCCAAACACGTACCGTAGGCTATATGAGTTTCACACAAATGGCAAGACAACAGGAGATACTCAGCTGTTGGACCTAGACTTCTTCAAAGACAAAGATCTTCTTTTTGAAGAACGTCCATTCTCCGAGGTTTTTACGCTAAAGTCTTATAATTTCCGGAGAAACGTTGGAATGCAGAAACCGAGGTGCTGTCCTAGTAAGAAGCCAAATTCCCTCATCTTAGTCCTCATGGACCGAGAAGAGTTCCAGGCTTGGGAAAGCTCTGCTTCCGTCGAGGAAATCAATGCAATTGACGAAGAAAAAGTCAGCATGGGAGTCGAGTCTCCCACTCGTATTTCCTACGATTTCATCACTTTGTCACGGAGTCGGACCAAGCAGTGGGTGTCTTGCCAGGACGTTGAGGACTACCTTCCAGGGCTGTGAAGACCAATGGCCCAATTCCATTAGGTTAGTGAAACAGCCTACAGCCTACCAGCCCTGGAGAAGAAAACCCGTAATATGAGCTGTACTTGTATGAAAATTTTCATTTGTTACAACAAGATTAAACCGCAGAACGACTAAACGCCTAGAATTTGATGCAAAATAAGTGATATAAGTGATATGAGTGACACCTTAAATACTACAACAATAGAATACAACGAGAAGAAAGCCCGGCTCCGACGGAAATAGCTCGGACTAGGTGTATACATATTCAGGCATTGATATTAACGAAGGCAGAATGCACCATGCCTCACCCTCCTTCTACTCGAGTCGCTGCACCATATCGAATGCATTCAGCATAAGTATGCTACAGCTACGGAATAACAGCGCTGGCTGTCACACTACCAATTAGTCCACTAGGATGCAATTACAATTTCAAGTGCATAACATGGCAATATGCGTAGCAGAAATTAATCTATGTGTCTTCAATGTGGGAGACGAATTGAACATTCTGCAGCGTTCAAAGACGCCCTGCAGAATGATCCACCTGAAGCATTCGGCTTCATGTGTGGCGAAATCGAGAGACTGGCTAAGGAGATTTGCACCATAATCTCATGGTTCAGGAGTGATGGAATTGGCGCAGACGTCCTCCGTTGAGGAAGGAGCCGCAATTGTAGGATCTAGGCCAGTGGCTGAAGGGAACAAGTGGATTCGGTAGGAATGAAAGTTCTAAGCCTCACGAGCAACACTGGAATATGATTACGACCTTCATCCCCTTCATCTTATCTGTAGTGCGAATCCTCTTTCGTGTTTATTTTGATTCGTCGAGCGTGTTTGAAGTTTGCTCGCTTTTTTAATATACGGGTAACTCCTTTGATCGCCGCAATTTTGCCCTTGAGGTCATTGAGCAGCTACAAAGTTCTTAGTAAGCATGCATGTTACCACAGCCGCGGATCCGCAAAATATTTGCTGTAAGCAAAAGATGTCCGATCAAGTTTTATTACCGATAGGTCCCTCTTTAACAGTATAGCAAAGTCTAGTAAGACTGCAATTGGGACTAAATTACTGTCTGAAAGATTACTATGTCCTAATATACATGTGGAACATCTAGACTAAGTATAGTTTCGCATACTCCCTATGGCAGCTGTGCCTATTTATAAGTCCAATTATTCGTTATGAATCAGTAAGAAAAAGTCGTAAGATTTTAAACACCCGCATGCTCTCATCCCTAAATACTGCGCAGAGCCCATCTCCGTCCACATAGTCTACGTCCACAACCTGCCGATCCCACCGCAGTTCCCAGCATCGCTGTACTTAGCCCCTAGTGATCCCCTGTTTACGCTTGTCAAGATGACTGAGAAAGGGATTTTGGAAGCTGAGTCAGAAGGATAACTAGTAGAAGAGTGTAGGAACGTTTGGAGTTGAACAGGATTGAAGGAAGTATGGACTTGAGGGCGAAGAAGGCTGGATAGGAGAACCTTGCATATGGGGAAGTCTCTGTAGACTTTTGCATGCTTCTGGTTTCATATATTTTTGAAGGGGGCCACACGGCTCGCACAAGGAGTGGGATTTAAACTTGGACGTCTCTTACTATTCCCGAGAATGTGACGTTATGACAGCAGGCCTTACACGGAAACAGGTCTCTCCGGGGCTCAAGCGTCTTCCCGAAAACAGAGTCATGAAGCGAACTTTCATCCATTGGTAGGTTCCTCTTTGCAAAATGTGATGTGACAATAGTCTATTGTTCCCAAATCTCATACGCTCCAAGTTTTGTGCACTTTCATCTTATTAATGTAAACATGTTTTCTGGGGGAGATGAATGAAATACCTACTGGAATCGGGACAAAAAAAGAGAAAGCGGACTCTGACTGTGACTCATGATCTTCTCTGTACTAGTGGGATGTACTTGAACTTTCGGGCTATACTAGAATGATGACTTTATATTCCCGTCAGGTTTTGCTACATTTGCCTACATCCAATTTGACAGTTATACGAGGCTCAGTTTAGGATTTAGAGAAAGATGTAACTTCTGGGATATGGATACATATTCATCTTAAGCCATCTGCCAACTCTTTCTCAACTTCAGAGACCAATGTCATATTAACCTCTGAACCAAAATATAAAAGTCTACGGATCTTAATACGAGCTTAGACTCGCTAAGCCGAGTCTAAGCTCGTACCAATAAACACCCCCTAAGTTATAGTAGATGAATCTAGTACATATTCGAACCGACCAATATATTCGGAGTCCCGTAGCAAGTTACAACACTGAAATTCGTGGAAACTAACTAAACATACATCCATCTTATCACCTGTACCTCTGAGCCCCAGCGCGCCGCGCGACCCAAAGTACTTGCTGCAGATTGCTAGGGCGCGGTCAATCCCATTCAAAAGCCACTCCATTCGAAAGCGGGTAATTATGCTGGATCGATTAGAGCTTGGAACAAGCCACGCCATCATCCATGCCTGCGAGCAAACCAATCGTGAATGTCAAATCGCGGGGGGTCCCGATGATAGTCGCCTCCATCATATGGGTTTATACCTCCCACGACGTATAATTCGGGCTTCTCGATAGCAAGCAATAAGCTGAGGATTCGGGCGAAAGTGACTCCATATCCGGAATACGAAAGTTGGCTTAGAAGGAGCGTAAGATAAAGCCAACATCATGAATCATCGTATATGCAAATTTTGACATGGGGTTTGGTTCCATTGCGGGGTGAACAGGATTAAAGAAATCCTTGGATGGATGGAAATCCGTGCAGCGAGTGAAATACACTGTGTGTGTCCTCTAGCCCGGCCATACCAGTATTTCGCCTAGCTGCTAGGAAAAATAAATTATATAGAGGCTTTTATAACTTGTTAATGAAGGTCATGCAATGCATATTAAGTCCTTATTATTGGATTAGCACACTTGCATCCGACCTGGCCACACACTTGGCAAGCAAGTTACAGGTGAATTTCAGATATTCAGAACATGAGGCATAGGTAGCATAAATATACTATCATGAAGGAATACGTCAAAATGCGCAATGACTGGCGTCTAGGCAGTGCAAGGCGTATTTCGCACAAAGAGCGGGGATGTGCTAGAGAGTGGAAGCCTAAACCAGCCTGTGCATCAACGACAGATCTTAGCCTTCAAAGGGATTTCGCGTAGTTTGGCGAGACTTACAGATCTGGCTTACTAAAAGGACTCCCCTGTGGAAATTAAAAATAAACTTCTTCAAAATACCAAATGTACCCCAGGCTTGACGCAAGGATTGCACAACGGCAGCCAGTCGGCGCCTTCGTTCTTGCCTGCCCCAGTTGCGCCGCATATTACGAACTACGAGGTGCGGTGATTTTTAGGCCTCTTGCATATACGCCGCGTTTGTTTCTGTATGCCTCAATAGCCGCTCCTATGTCAGCCTTTAAGGCAAGGACGAATTAAGTAGTTTAGGAAATGTTTCTCAATAATTTCTGCTTGAGGGGTGCATTTCAAGTGTACCGCCCGGACCCCTGAGTGAGCACGGCCTTACTAAAATCCGTACTGCGCCCAATCGAATCCTGGAAGATACGACAGGCGAGGTCCCCGTGGTACAGGTGGGATGGTCTCGTCGAGAATCCTATGGCACTACTTGGTACCTGCGTATATTATCCACACAACACTGGTTTGAATGCACAGCCTTACCAACGAATATAATCTCAATCTAAATTCCTGCATGCAATGGTTTAATCTTCTTATAATGCTGTCCCAACTAGGTTGGAGGTTTTGCTTTCTATCCCCAAGTCGATTGCACAACTTTCATTTTGCAGACATTATATACAAGTATCCGCTCGCTGCTTATAATTCCATACAAGCAACATTATCTTTGGGAAAAGCTCTATTGTGCATGGCCATCGAACATGGAGAACCATCCTTTTATTCCGAATGGAACTGAAAAACACAGTGAAGATTTCTATCAGCAACCGAATGTCTTTGACAACCAACAAACCCCTTTTGATCAGCTCTATTTTCGAGAGGAGTTTTGTTACAACTTGTCAGACAGTACAGATGCTCTAGCAGATCTCCCCTTTCTATTCGGCGAAGTCCCGTGTCCAATAGAGTATCCAGCCATAGATTGGCCACAACCGGTTCCCAGGATGGAATATCCCCCAACTTACACGGAATATACGAATTTCAACAATACACAATGCATGGGCCCATGGTTAGAAACTGTTCCAATATTACCTTCATTCCCTCCAGCGAGTTCAATATCACCCTTATATAGTACACCACAGACGCCATTTGAATCATCACCCCATGAAGACTCACCCTCGACGGCGAGAAGCAACGACTATGATAGATTCCGAGCCATGTCTCTGTCTACTCCTGCCTCAGGTGCCGTCTCAGGAGCATCTACACCCAGCCATTCGCATGCACGACCAAAAAGAAAAGCTTCCCACACCATTCTTTTCTGGGACAGCGAGACCAAAACTACCGAACAACTTGCTAAAGATGAAAGCAGTCATGAATTCGAGTCTCCCCAGTCTCCTAAATCGCCCAGGGGCCCAAAGAATCGCTCTCCGTCCGTCCAGAGCACCCAAAATACCGAACCGCCAACAATTAACTTTCCCAAATCGAAGAAGTTACGGGGTCTACCAAGCTCACTGATAACGGTATTCGATGCAAATACCAAACCTCACATAAAACGCAATGTCAGGAAGTCGTATTCGGAAGAGGCGAAGAAGAAAGTCGAAGACGTGAGGAGAATCGGGGCGTGCTCGCAATGCAGGTTTCGGAAGCGGACGGTAAGATATTATTTCCGTTTCCTACTTTGCAGTAATGATCTTATTGACTGACTTGTTGATAAATATAGTGCGGGACAGAGTGGCCGTGTCAGGGATGTATTCGAAGGAGTGATAGTCTTGAAATGGCGGGAAAGATATGCGTTCGAGAATCTACTGTTGAGGACGCCAGTATCACGTCGGATTAGATCTGTGCCTGGGGGGAAAGCTCTACAGGAATTTCAGAGGGCTAGAGAGCCTGATAATCAGAAGCTCGATGCGCGTGCTTAGGAGTTTCTATTCCAGGATGGCCTTGCAGGCTTTGCAAAAGTAAACTTTGCAATTAACATGCTTGGAAATAACACAGCAAGTATATTACCCAATCCTCCCAAATAGAGTTGGAAAGACTTGTATCTGTGCTAACGAACTTGGCTAGTTCCTATACCGTGACAGATGATGAGATAAATACTTTCCAGTATCATCAGTCTCAGGACTAGTCCTTGCAATAAATACTACCTAGTACGCGCCACTATTCTCTTTATACACACCATAACAATAATCCTGATCCCACGGAAAGGGATTCAGACTAGCATAAGGTTCAATAGATCAATAAGTACCCTGGAGGGTATGGAATGCGGAGGAGAGTTGAAGTTCTGATGATATCTGAGAGTAGGAAAGCCGAGTCTTATATAGTCTGGACTTGATATTGACTGGAAGAAAATGGAACACTGCCAATTATTGCCACTTTATTCAAGAGATCCAGCTATAAACAATACTGAAGGCAGAAGCTGGTGCGAGGGCAAGGGCGAGAGCAAGTATGAAGCTAATAAGTCCCTGGGGAAAATTAGCAGCTCCTCATTTACAGAGCCGCGTAGGTAGCACTGTTTCACTTCTACTTCTTATTTAATATATTGGACACTAAGTTAAATTCGAGATAAGCGTGCTGTTGGTATTATAGGTGTTTAGATACGTAATCACTTCTTCTACTAGTAGATAGACTTAATACTAGGTATTTCTAGTTAATAATGCTTAGCATTAAAGTAGTGTTATAGAAGTAAAGAGGTAATGCCTTTTCATTAACTAAGCTACGCTAAATCATATAACTAGAAAGGTTAGAATGCGGTTAGTGATGCGGTCCTTATATCCTAACACGTGCTCTTATTTTAGTGAACATATTATATCAAGGAATCTAAAGGAATTCTTAGTCCTAGTAATAAAAAATTGAAGAATTTAAGGTCTTTCTGTTGGAATGCAATAGCCTGTGGCATGCATGACAGGCATTCTAGGGCCTGAAAGGCCCTATATATACAACGTACTTCCCACTGTAGAACAGCAGTCAATTCAAGCACTTTACACCCTGAACACACTGCATACACAGCCTAGAAACAACAGACTGGCTTCTGAACGGAACGCCCATTTGCTTGATAGGCCGTTATTCCCAGGCAGAAATTCATAGATCGATTGGTCTTCCCGAGATCATGGAAGGGGGTTTGGCTGAGAGCATGCAGTCCGAGAAGCGGAAGCAGGATTCATCTGTTTCCCATAAGAGTTTGGTCGCTACTTCTTATACTGAAGAAAGCTACGGCTACGAAAATCCAGACAAGAGGGCTAAGAAGACGACCGCCGAAACCGAAATGGCATCATCTAATTCCTCACTCGGCAGCTCACCCAACCCGTTTCTCAATCCCAGAACCACAGGAGCCAATTATACTGGTGGTAAGAGGGATTATAGTGGAAGTTCTCCTGGCGGTTGTGGTAGTTTTACTCGTGGGGGTGCAAATGCTTTGGACCTCAAGCAGAAGAAGCAAGAAAAGTGATTCTAGGAACTAGACATTAAAGCTTGCGGTTTGAATGTTTATCATCAAACAATGGTTTCAATAGGGGCGTTTTCACTGCTTGAGATTTAGAACTAATTCATAATGTGCTAGGTGGCGTGGAATATTAAAAGTATATCAATAATAAGTGCCGCTTTTTCTATCTAGCATAAAGAGCATAGGGATTTTCGTGGAGAGGCCGTAAAATACTATAAGAGTTAATGTAGAGTGTTGAATTGTGTTTAGGCTCCATGATTAGTCCCATAGAAGACGGTCTTATAACATGCACTTATAACTTTACGATAGTTCACTGAAATGAAAACTTTCCACCATCTTTCTGCCATCAACTACCTATTTCAATCATTGCCCGCAATTTCGTGAAGCATACACCGTTTCCAGGAGCTAAATGGTAGTGCAACGATGTGGGTTTCTAGGGTAAGTTAAGACAGAAATGCCCATTGTGCACTCATATCAACGGGCATTCCAACACTTAAAACCCATCTGTTTGTTCCGTCATCATCTACTTCCACCCAGGTTCCCCTTGACTGCCATAGTCTATCATCATCCAAAACTGCACTCAATAGCAGGTGTCGAGTCGCACCCGAGAACTTCCAGTCAAAGGCTAACCACATATCATTACCAATACGGTGCTCTGCCGGTATAGTATTGCGAAACTCAAATATTAAGGCATCCCTAGGATACTCAAACCGAAGAACCTTGTGATTGAAAATTCCGATTGTGGGATGAAAATAGAGGTCGGGGCGTATAGAAAACCAGCTGCGCACTTCGTTGCGAACTTGAGTGCAAGTTTTCGACAATGTCTTCAGAACACTTTCACCGGACACTGAGACAGCGTTCAGGGGCCCTTTATCGCCTAGACAGGGTGCGACTATAGCTAGCCAGTCTTCGGTGTCTACCAATTGATCGTAGATTGCAAAACGGATGTCGATATTGAGTCTCTGCAAAAGATGGCAGGGAAAATTGTTTTGGAGGAGGGATATTCTTTTCTCCGTCGGTCTCTTGGATAACAATTTGTCAAAATATAACTGTCTGAGCCTTCCGAGTTGCAGCTGCGATTCTGATCCTTCTTGATTCCTGAGCTTCATTTTCTTTGAAATGATCTTTAGTTATGATGCAGATCTTAGACCACGCGGTATCCGAAGACTTGTTCAATATTCATGCAGATGTGCCGTTCAGGTAAATCTGAGGTCTCTGGACATGTATAGGTATTAACAGTAAACTACCAAGTGTTGTGAAGTCGAATCAATAGTTATTAAGTGTTTAAATATGTCCATGTAGCTATTGATGTGTTCGAAGAGTCACTTGAATTGTTTCGAGATGCTGATGGTGTGCATGAGATTGTGTGGGTTTAAATTTGGAAACGACCAGCTAGTGTCCCCTAATAGATTTAGGACCCAGGGCTCACATGTTACATAACCAATTGCAGCTCCATTTCATTACGAAAATATATTATTTATTATATTCAGACAGCTACCGTTCTTTGAATAGGCATTTGGTGCTTATTATATTTAGCGACTAGTAAGCCAGTTCTTTAGGGGATCTCTTTTCTTCTAGGAGCTGACACTTAATATGTGATTGATTATCAGTTCAAATAAAAGCCTTCACTCGGTGATTCTTTTGTGATCTGTTAAAAGACTTCTATTTTATAGTTACTTTCCGGGCCTATAGCCTTAAATTTAGGCCAGGACACTTGATTTAAGAACGAAGCCGTATTATATCTACGCTAGATAATTGTGAAGCACTGTCAATACTAAATCAGACAATCTATCAACGGCCCATGTACTTAAGTTCCAATCACCTAAGTGGGTAGAAAGATGTAATGGTGAAAACAAATGCCAGTTGATTTCCAATATCACCTCCATCGTCACCAATTTTAGCAGCCAATAATCCAATGTAGAATGTTTCATCCATGCCCAAAATAGCTCCAGCCCAGCCACATAAGAAAGCAAGATCCCCAGCAAAGCCGATTGGCAATTTAGAAGGTGTATCCCAGCTTTCTAGGTCGTAGTTGGCGAAATTGCCCCCGCGGAAACCGTAATGCTCGACGAAGATGATCACAAACATACACGTATCGTAGTAACCCAGAAGAGAGAGCATATTTGACAGGATATCATAGATATGGTTGCTCCCTCCGATAGATAGGGCAAGCATGAAAGCGAACAAATCAATACTCCAGATAAGGCGGGGAATAACCTGTAGCGGCTTTGCCAATTGTTGCAGAACGAGAGGCCCTGAATAGATAGAAAGGACGTTCAATCCAACTGTCCATGACTCAACATTAGCCATTTTCGATCACCTACTAGTAGCTTCCGATTGTGATTATACGTACTCCCACCAAGTGAAATCAGAACGAGCAGGCATTTGGCCCACGGTAATGGATGGACAACAAGAAGTAGCAACGACACCTTTATCATAATAAGCGTCTGACCACTCTGGTCTAACATTCATTTCTGCCGCTAGCAAGGCTCCAAGTAATGACGTGACAAAGATAGGAAGACAGATTCCCAATGTTGTAAGGGCGAAGATCTTGACTTTGGATGTGTTCACAGGATAATGAACATAGTAGTCGGAAGCGATAGTTGCCCACGAGGCACCATTACCGTAGTAGATGGCGAAGAAATCCAAAATTGCTCCTGACTTAGTGATGCCGGTAATTGTTGCAGGGGCAGTATATCTATTGTGTTGGTATGATCCCACATAACCAAAGTAAATGAGAAGATAACGGCTAATAGCATCCACCAATACCTATCAAACATTAAGACCGATCTGTATCCACCAAAACTACCAGCCAAGCTCACAACAGCTATAATGACGACACCAAGGATGATGGAGACGCTGTAGTCAGAGGCAGCAGATAGATAATTACCTCCGGTAATACACCCAACTGCTGCCCAGCCAACTTGGGAGTTCAAGTTTGAAAGTCCGATGAGTTTGGCTGGCCACCACCCAAAACGATATTTGGCGACGGAGACCTGCCGAAGTCCAGTTGCAGAGCAAAACGTTGAACACCATCCCTACATCCATATTAGAACCTAGGCTGCAAGGTCCGCCATCACACGGGAGGTATTTAAATCAACTTACAGTAACACAAGCCCCAAGAAGACTTCCAAAAAGTATGATTAGGACTGGTTGCGTGAGCAAAAGGCCATACTCCCATCCGTAATCTTACATTCCTAGTATGATAGATGATAGCGAGAACGTTCCCGAACTCCAAATGCAAGCCATAACCCAGATTGGTACTGGCCGCTTATTTTCGGGTGTGATGCGTTTTGGGCCATGTGGTTCGACCCCCATTTTCCAATCTAGATAGGTTTCATAGTAACGCAGACTCGCCAGAATGCCACCAGGTTCTTTAACAGGTTTAAAATTGGTGACGTGGGTAACTTCACCACTTGCAACATCGCAAATAGTCTCTGCACCCTTATTAGTTTGCTGCTTTTCTGGCAGATCAAGCTCGAGGGAGCTAAAATCGCGAGATATCCAGTTCACGATTAGACCAATTCGTAATTATTTGAATGTGAAGACAAATGTGTTGGTCCAAAGATGTTATCCATCCAATATATATAGGTGCCACAACCTACCAAGATATAAAAGAGAACACAGATAAGATTTGGTACCTTCGTATCATTGTATTTATATAAGGCGCTTGTTTCTTCGTTGTTTTAAATGGATCTTGTCGGGCTAGCCGATCGTAATAAGAGATTGTGATGGGCAATTCACCATTATGATACGTTACCCCTGGGTATATAAGAAGGGGGTTCAGTTTGCTAAAGTGGGATTTCAAGATTATCATGAAAGTCTAGTTTGTACATGATAATAACAACTATATTACCGACAACCTAATATTGCTAGATATGTGCAGGTATAATAGCAAGAACCTGGACGCCGTTCTTTTACTATGATCTGGCTTTGTCCGGCAAAGTACTCGTATAGTATACAATATTGTAATAGTAGTGAAGTTCCTTACTATAGAGAATTCTGTGATGAATGTGGAGTCGAAGCGTCCATCTCCGTGCCACGAGCCTTATTTATAAGTGTGATACGAACTTCAAGACTTATCACATGTAGATCGCTTATGCTTCTTGCTTACAATCAAAGGTTATATGAGAATTTCCCGATTGGCTAATCTGTCGGCCATGCCTTCAAACACCTTGCCCTCCAAGATGTGCCACCGGACGTACCATGTTCATATATTCTATCCACCCGTAGAAAGTCCCATCGCCATAATAATCAAATTAGTCCAACGTCCGCAAGATGTCGACCACCACTTTAAAAACTACAAAGGCCGAAGAGCCTAAGTATAAATACTTCTTCAAAGACAAGCAAGCACTGGGAATATGAGCGCCAAATCTTGACGGGCAACAAAGCGGCGAAGACCTTCGATGAAATACCAATTGTGGATATTGCAGGTATCTTAGTGATTCTTTCGAGGAACGATTGCGCGTGGCTCAAGACATTACTGTCATGTGCAAAGAGGTCGGGTTAGTTGCCCCTGTTCGCCCATTTATCTATGGGAACTGACAGGCAGTATAGGTTTATGTACATAAAAAATCATGGTGTTCCCCAAGGGTTAGTTGATGAGATATTCGAGGTCTCGCGTCAATATCATGCTCTACCCTTGAGGATAGGATGGCAGACTACGTCTTTAAGAGCGAGACGCTTCGAGGATATGATATCCACTATACCAATACGCTCAACGGGATAATCCGTGAGTATTAAACTCCTGTTCTATCATATGTGCAAAGCTTCGTTGACTCATCTCTTATATAGAGAAGAAGGGATCATTTCTCTATAGTTATGATTGTGACAAAGACCCCGAACAACCAATGTTGACTCCCGCCCAGCGCGCTTTATGTGTCGGGTAACATAATCGGTTTCCGGTAAACCAACCGCATTTCAAGGAGGTACTTGAGGAATACCAGAAGCAAATGATGATCCTAGCTCGCCGCATGATGAAAACATTTGCCTTGGGCTTAGGTGCCAACGAAACCTATTTCGATTCCACAGTCACAGCCCCCTTCACGTCAATCCTTCTCAACTATTACCCACCACAGGCACCAGATGGAGAAGACCCCGAAAGTCTTATAGCACACAGTGAATTTGGAAGTACGTCTATATTTGAGTTCAATAGTACACAAGACAACTAACAATTTCCAGCATTCACGATTTTCGGCCAAGATATGCTCGGAGGTCTTGAAGTCCTCAACAAGAATGGAATTTATATCCCTGCAGAGCCCATGTATGGTACCTTTGTCGTAAATGTCGGCGATTTCTTGCAGAGGATTTCTAATGACATGTTTGTTTCTACGGTTCACCGTGTACGGAATCTTACCACTTTGAGCGCTATTCTATTCCCTTTTTCTTCAGCTTCAACATGGATGTCGAGATACCGGTATGTTTTACGACTGGTTGTATTTGTAAAATGAAATTATACTAATCTTTTGAGGGTTCTCCCCTGTTGTACTTCAAAAGACAAACCAGCCAAGTATAGGCCACGCAATCTTAATGAGATAAGCAATCATGTTACCTTTTTAAGCTCTTTATTTCAACTTTTCCATACTAATTACATTTGGATAGTATATAACGCAACGACGAAAGAACCAGAAGAAAAAAGCATTGAGGCTTTGAAAAATGATATCCTGGAAGCTCTTCTTTGAAAAGACTGCAAGTAAATGATTGGTGTGGAACTTGGCTGAATTTAAAATAATGCTGGCAATTGAAGTATTATGACTCTCTGTTGCTTGAATGTTGGCATCCATATGGCATCATCTATAGCCGGACGGATCACCATCCCAACACAACCTGGTTGTTCAATTTGGCCGCGTGACCTCATTTCGTACCTTTACGCTTTACTTCAAGACCCTCGCATCAAAATGATCTTTAAGGCATTCTAGCCAGAATCCCCACCTCCATTATCGTGTTCTCTGTCTGCCGTACGCAACTTACTCTAGCCTTAGCTTCTTTGCAAACTTGGCCGGGCTTTCTAATGGAATAGTAGTTTGAATAGTAGGCTGATAACACCCCAAAATGATATAATCGCTATCTAAAGGTGCGGGAGGAATTGAGGCTCGGATTTTCTCACTTTAAAATCATATTCGGATTTTGGATAACGGATGAAAGACTCAATGTTCAAGATTAGATGAATCGATGGACTTAGATAACAAATCAAGCACAGACGCATCTTGATCAGATTGTGCAGAGACAACTTGGCATAGCTCTTGAGCATATAATTTTTAGCTTTGCAAACAAAAATGATTAGAGGAGATGTCGACAAATTTAGGAAACCATAAAAGTTGAAGATTGGAGACACAACAAACTTTGGGATTTAGGAGATATAAGTGCAAACATTCAATTGCAAACACTAACAGGTACTGGAACGTGATGTGCAGTTTTCTAAAGGTACAAGCAACTGTTTTAACAACGTCCCTAGCACTATTCTCCGTACAATGACCTTTACATACAAATCTTGTTGTTGCTTGAGCGTAGTGGCCTATTTGCTCTTACATCATGGAGGCACCATCTTATATTTAGCGTGTATCTTTTGATACGTCTCGAATGCTTCTCACAGACCTTCGTGCTCCATATCCATTCCCCTGTTTCTAGACCCTGGATCCAAATAATTCATGAATTCCTCATCCAGATCCATCACTCCTGCATTCATACCAGTAGCTCCATTGACACCCCCACCACTAAAGTCAAAGACCAGATCCTGTGCTGCTAGAGCATCGAGTGAAAGGATGTCTTCTGTGGAGGGGAAACTCATCTCCTGTGGCGAGCCGGACAGGCCAAGGATGTGCTGTTGGTGAAACAGATTGAGAGCAAGATCAAACTCAGAGGAGACTTTTGGGGGTTGCGTATGTTGTTGACTCGCAGGGTCAATATTTGGGCTTGGATTCGAGTTAGAAGGCGATAGTGAGGCACTGGCATTGGCTGGCGTTGAACTCATCCGTGTTTCTTGGCCGTGCAACTGAGCTTCAAGTTTTACGATGACCCCAAGCACCATATCCCTATACTTCTTTGCATTACGAAACTTCTGCATAAATGTTCCCAACAGCATAGCCGCAAGCCTTAGATCCTCTAGCGCATTGGACCTTTTTTAAATAATCACGTATCTGCTCGGGTTGCGCTGTAATCGTGTAAATGAGTGCAAGAGCAGTCGTGAAGACTGTCAACAGGTTGAGCCAGTTGAAAGCCAAACGTTGTTGTCGGTGCATTGTAGTAGCATGGCGAAGACTCATAGCTGAAGCATCAGCTAGTATGGCAACCTTCTCGATGGTTATGATGGGACATAGTGGCGAGGGACGATAGAGCATTATCACGTGGTTGTGATAATTCAGGTCATACCAGGCTGTACTGAGGTGCGGAACGCGGAGATTTTGTGACTCGGGGAGTGGGAAAGGCATATTTCGCCGCCATAATATGAGCTTCTCATGAAGATTCCGGATGATTGTATTAGTAGATGCAGTGTCACTAGCAGGTGATGACTTCTTGTTGGAGTATATTTCTTGAAAGATCTCTCCGGCAATCTTGCGGAGGGCCAGAATGTGAAGGGGCACAGACATGGAAGGAAGGGAGAGGCCTGTGTGCGGGAGAATTCGATCTGGGAGGATAGAATCGTCGTCTGCGGCGGTGAAGGGCTGGGGACGTTAGTGAGAGTTCAAAGGGTCAGAAATAACCCACTTCAATTTCAATGTCTTCGTCACGGATACCGAATGGTCGACCTAAGGTAACTGAAACGAGCCTATGTAACTATCAGTATCCGGTGTGCCTATACTTTAGGCTTGCTTACCTATCCATCATATACAACGAAAAGAATATCCTAGCACGGTATTCTTGCACATGTCGCGGTAGAGGAGCTCTAGTCTTTGAAGGATATGTATGTAGCCCCATTCCAAGGGCAAGACGTATCGCCATACCAACAAGGTACCAAGTATCTAATGATTAGCAACATTCGGAAGACAAAAGTCGCAAACCTACTTGGACCAACTTGGTTAAACCAAGAATACGATACTTGAAGGAGAATTCCGCTCAATGCAGCCTATTGGGTTAGTATACCGTCAAATTGGGCGATCAAGTTACGTACCATATTTCCAGCTTCTAAGGTAGCATCAAAATGGAACATTGCTGCTTTCCAATATTGAATTGACTCTGATTCGTCACTGATCATCACTGACGAAAGGCTGGTGGATCCAATCGCAAAAATCATCCACATTGTATAAAGCCAAGAGTGAGACGATCGCAAAACGGGATCGTTTGGGTTTGCGTACATCTTTTCAAGGGATTCCATGAACAACGCTTTCCTAACAAATGGGTAGAGAGTATGACTATGGGACCAATAATATTCCGCCAATTGATAAGCATGTGTTTTGTCTGGTAGTGGCATATCAGCCACTGGGATTAATGATATTGAAACATCTTTTGTAAGGCCATCTGGATGAAAATTATTCTGCTCCTCAGAGAGAGGCGACGAGCCGTTTGGGGTAGATGGATCATTGTGCGCAGCCGGCATTTGGAAAGTAAAAAGCTGCTGGTCGGGTTTCAGTCTCTTAAGAACTGCCTGTGTCAAGCGGGCGAAAGTAACCCCGGATGATGAGCCAAGGTATCTATCTGCTGTTGCTTCTAACGAGAGATATTTTAGTCCCGACTCCAATGACTCTGGAATTTCATTTTGTTGGCTCTTCTCCCCAGAGCTTTCTTGTTGGTATCTGCCGGGAAGCGAACCTGTCGACCAAGCATCATTTTGATATTGGGGAGATGATGCAGAGTCTGTAGCATCTGAGCTGGGCATACCCGCTTGTCCAAAAGTTATGTTGCCCGGAGAGTCCGTAGCAAATGTCTGTGTAGTGGCATAGTCCCGCCCTCCCGATGCCCGGTCACCTGTTTGGTAGAGTTTCAGTTCACTTTCCAATTGGTGAACTCTCCTTTCCAGCGCTCGTATATATCTATCCATGTAAGCTTATTGCAAGACCCCAGCCAGGAATTGGGAACCACCAACGACACTTGGAAAATACCAGTTTCTGTCCCCGCTTCCTCAAAGCTACACTCCACATTGGCTTGCACACAAGCTTTGCATTTAGGAAGATTCCTATTGCACTTTTTCTTGCGTCCATGGCATCTTCGGCAAGACTGATTCGCCAGTCCCGTGGATGTGAATGTTGAAGTGTCCATCATAGTTGTTCTTCTCTTTCGGCATCTCGAGAACACTAATTCATCATGTGATGTCTTTCTACAAGTGATACGATTATATGTGTAATGATAGAGTCATCTAAGCTGTAATCGGCGAGCGTGCAAGGTTGGAGTAATCTAATCCCGGAGAAAGTCATTGTCGTTGAAAAGTGGTGGAGAATCACGTGCGGATGAATCCAAAAGTGCTGATACAGGTATCGTCCAATAAGGGCGTGTCGGACAGGCCGCCACCAAGCCTATCTAAGTAGAGTATTCTAGCGGAAGCGATAAGGTACAACCTTTCCTTTTCCATCACCAACCCTTTTCACGGCAGGCAAAAGAAAAATATATAGACCCACAGAATTATTACTTCTACCCATTGCCGACATATGGCGGCTACTCCGTCACAGTCAATTTTGTATAATATATAGAGACTTTTCATCCCCTTTATCGTGGCCAAATAATCTACTCTTCATTGCCCGTGATGGATTCAAAAATTGCCGCAGACATGCCTCTACAAAGGCTGCAAACCCTGTTCGCCGGCTTACCAGTTGAATACATTATTCTTATGTGTGTTGGAACCGCATTGTATCTTGGATATAAGGTATATCAAGTATTGAATATTTCCAGGTGCATTCATTTCTAACACTTCACAGCTTTCGACAGCCACAGATATCCCATATATCAAAGGCATTCCTGAGATACCCGGAGCTGTCCCTATTTTTGGTCATCTTTTAAAACTTGGTGAAGATCATGCCACTACCTGTGAAGGCTGGTGGAAACAGTGAGTCTTTTGCGAACGAATTGTCACTTTGTCTAACAACCGCAGATACGGCCATTCTGTCTTCCAAATAAAGTTAGGCAACACCCGAGCAGTCGTGGTAAATTCTTTTGAAGACAGTAAGAAAATGCTCGTAGGGCATCAGTCCGCTCTCATTGATCGTCCAAAACTGTACACCTTCCATGGAGTCATTTCATCAACCCAAGGTTTCACCATTGGATCATCACCTTGGGATGAAAGCTGTAAGAACAAGCGAAAGGCCACTGGGGTTGCACTTGGGCGACCAGCTACCAGAAACTACTATCCCATGTTTGATCTTGAGAGTTACTGCATTGTACGAGATCTTCATAGAGACAGCAAGAACGGTGCTGTTGAGATCAGTATCCGACCCTATATTCAGCGCTACGCTCTTAACACCACACTTACTCTATGTTATGGGATTCGTATGGATGATGTTTATGATGCCATGCTTCGCGAAATCTTACACGTCGGTTCCGCTATCAGTCTATTACGCAGCGCTTCCGAAAACTACCAAGATTACATCCCAATGCTAAGATACCTTCCCAACGAGAAAACTGCTCGCTCAAAGAGTCTAAGAGATAGACGCGATGTGTACCTCAAGGATCTTCTTGACAAAGTCAGAGCGATGATCGAAAAAGGGACTGACAAACCATGCATCTCAGCTGCCATTCTCAAAGATGAAGAGACAAAGTTGACTGGGGTTGAAGTTAGCTCCATCTGTCTCTCACTGGTCTCTGGTGGCTTTGAGACCATTCCTGGTACATTGACTTCTTGCATCGGTTCCTTGTCAACACCCGAAGGTCAACTTTGGCAAGAGCGCGCGTATGAGGATATTAAGCGCGTTCATCCCGACCTCAAGGAAGTATGGTTGAATAGTTTTCAAGAAGAGAAAGTCCCATACCTGAATGCCATCATCAAAGAAGCAGGCAGGTATTATACGGTTTCTTCCATGAGTCTGCCTCGCAAGACTGTCACCGAAGTGAACTGGAACGGAGCCATTATTCCAGCAAAGACTATGGTCCTAATCAATGCTCAGGCTGGGAACCACGGTAAGCTCAAGTGTGATATCACCATTCTACTATGCTAACGATTTACAGATGTCACCCACTACGGACGAGATGCATCTAAATTTGACCCTGAGCGTTGGCTCGAACCTATCACCACCGGCAAGCCATTCGTCGAGAAGCCGTCGGCTGGACTCAACCACCTGAGTTTTGGTGCCGGTGCACGCGCGTGCTCCGGGCAGATCATTGCACAGCGATTGCTATACGCGGCCTTGATTCGTATTATCTCCACATACAAGATCGTGGCTAGTGAGACTGAACCTCCCAACACCGACTATGTTGAATACAATCAATTCAAGACAGCCCTTGTTGCAATTCCAAAGGATTTCAAGATCAAGTTAATTCCAAGGGATTCGGCGGCAAGCGCAAAGGTATTAGATGATGCATTGGTGAGGACTGGTGAGTTTTACAAGGAATAGAATTATGGGAGGTTGACAAAGAAACGAGGAGCTGCAATGGAGTCGAGGCCCTAAGACACAGGGCAAAATACATAAAAGTTTTCCAATACCAATCTCCATGATACAAATTAAGGCAAGTATCACAGTGCACACAGCGCTTTAAAATCTCAAGCCTTTAGGTGTAGGTGCTATTATATAATACGGGGTGCACTATAAGTTATCAATGCACTACTAGGACTCGAGATTCTTATTATTGCATTCATTATAACACCTATACTATGTTCATCTCAATTTTCATAAATCGAGGGGTCGTGACTTCTAGATAAGGTAAGCATAGCCACAGAAGGATAAAATCTATAATTCTTGGCGCTAAGCTGACCACAAGGAAGTCTGGATCCTCATCAAGGTTTGAAGAGGAAGTTTTATAGCCGACTGGTGCCGACCAACGAATTACCTACTGTAGGCCTCTAATTCGGCAGGCCCAACAAGTAGGGCCAACCCGACTGTTGCTAAAACAAACAAGCATCTATTGTCCATTTGCTAGAAAGATGCGACTTCCATCAACGCATAGAGAAATCACATCGACCTGTGCTTACTAAGCATTCATACATACCTAGGTACTTAAGTGGTTAAATGGCTAGCGCCCATTTTACTGGATATTACTCCCTGGTGGCCCCCCGAAGGCCGCTACTGTAATCCTCATTTTCTAATATAAATCCTTTCTGGTTTTACTTCTTATTTCTTCTTTATCTTACTTTTATCTCGTTATGGTATTTATTATGCCTTAAGCCTCTTTCTGACAATGGAAGTGATCTTACTTAGAGTTGATCGTGGCAATACCTAATCTGTTTTCACTCCTCTAAGTAGTCTAAATAGTGGGGCGAATTGTTGGTCAACCGTGTTTCTTTATTGGTTCAGCGCTAGCATAAACCTACTGGTTCGCTAAGTAGGTTAAGAAATCTACCTAATCATTGAAAGCGCTGGTCTTAATTAAGCATTCAAATTGCGTCATAACTTATGACTCATAAGTTAGGTAATTAAAAGATATTCGCTTTATTTCCCACACATTTCCGACCTTCCCCAATTTCGCTCTATAAATGAACAATGTAACAGATCACGGAGATCATTACCTGACAAGGCACAATGAAGGGGCAAAGGAAGAGCTCTGCAAGCCTGCATATAAGTCAGCATGGGAGTCCAACTAATAGCGACGAACCTCTCTTCTTCTACATGCCAGATACCACACACGGCGAGTTCTGCCAGTGGTTCCCCTCCACTTTCACCATTAGCAAGACTCAGATGTCCTCCCTAATCGGGCACGCCATAGACGATGGTGACGCCGAAGGTAGCATCACCTTCACCTGCGCCGAACAGTTTATGATGTACTGCAAAGCCGGCCGCTTCCACGACAAAGAGACTCAAAGACGAGTCCTCGCAACTACATCCCCGAAGGAGCAGAAACGCCTAGGCAAATTGACGAAAGGTTTCACAGAAGCGAGCTGGGACGAGGTTAAGAGTGTGGTGGTTGTGGCTGGAACCATTGCCAAATTCGGACAGAACCAAAACCTAAAGGGCAAGCTGCTTGCTACTGGTGATCGGTTGCTGGTGGAGGCAGCATCCAGGGATAGGATATGGGGTATTGGATATACGGTCAAGCATGCTATGTCGTTTCGGCAGCATTGGGGGGAGAATAGGTTGGGGAAGGCACTTATGGAGGCTAGAGAGCATCTGCGGCAGGAAGATGCCAAGAGGGATGATAATGTGTGGATGGAGCATGGCTTTTTCGTCTGAAAGGTTCAGTAAATTAGGTTCTACAACGCAATATATCAAGTTGTGGACCAGAACGTTCACCCATGCTTACTCGGGTCTCAAAATCCCAATCGAGGTCCTCACATTGTTGAGAGATAAGCCTTGGGTGCCAAATATCCCCGAGGATCATCCAGGCTTAATTCCTACCGTGTCTTATGGCGGTCTCTATAATCCATAACAAGAAGAAGCCTCCGGTGGGCAGAAAAAGAAGCGGTACATAATTTACCACAATTTATAATATGCCAGGTAGCGTGGGATATTAACAGTCGATGAGACTAAGGTAACTGCCGCTTTTTGTGTCTAGTATAGGGGACCACGGTAAAGAGCCTAAGGGTTGATAGTGCCTGCATAGTGGGAGAAAGCGTATCTGGTAAGAAGCCAACGACTTCCCGGGGGTTGTGGGTTAAGGGCCTCTACCTCGTGGTGTTTTCCAGCACTGCACTTGCTTCTATTACCCTCTCCGCTATTTCAGTTACAACCCTCCTTTGAACAACTTTAAGAAAGAATTACAGCTAAACCCAGGGCACGCCGGGCTTGCTTTGCTCGTCAGCAATACGGAGCTGAGCTCGGAGTCATCAGTGATGAGCTGTCGTGAATGCAGACAGAATTTGGGGACTTCTTAGAATCAAGGGATGCACAGTGTTTTGTGCAAGCAAACACGTAGTCATTTGTCCAACCCAAGGCTTGCTGCGCGAAGGAAGCTGCCGAGAAGTAGATGAGGATGAACGCTATGGCTCCGTAAGTATTATCCAATTTGTAAAAAAATATAAAAGCCAGGGTCTGAAACGTATCGCTGAGTGGTTAGGTATATGATTGATACACTAACGTTACAGCAGTGGTGTAAGACACCCCGGGGGAGAGGGGGGGGCGGGGGGGCAATTGGGGAATTATGATTTCAAAAAAGGTACAAATACGAGGTTCTAAATTTGCTTGCTTTGCTAATCAGTAATAATGCGTCACTTATCGCATATGACCTGGTTATTTAGTTGATGGTGGCTCGATCGCCTAGTTGATCTACCTAGTCATGGTAGAGCAACGACACACAAGCAATTGATTGTCATTCCCTAGCGGATTCACAATGAGGTCTTATTACTATTCATGATCCAGGTTTGTTATATGTTCCCAGTCAGGAGAACTCAGCTTTCTTGAAATGCTCCTCAAAAACAAGAGCCCTGGCAAGTAATTCTCACTTCTCCGCTGCTCCACCATCAAGACTTCCAACTTTGCAAGATCGAAATTGAGGCTGTTTTAATATCAATACTCCGCCCGCGCTATGAAATTTCATATGCTGATATCGTTCTCTCTTGGCTTGCTCTATACTATGGGCTCTGCACACTTTCCACATGGCCGCCGTCATAGCCACCTCGCACCAAGACTTCTCAGCGAGCAACACGATCCTACAGTTCATTCCACCGCCCCAAACCCTTCAGAGAACATCGTCAGTAGCACTAGAATTTTACATAGCTATCACGAGTTTCGAAATCAGCAAAGACTGGCCCTCAAGAATAGGGAGTCTGTAAGTCAAGACAGAGACTTATCGAGTACGTCAACGCCAGATGATGAATGGACTGAGCACGAGGCAAACAAGTACGAAGGCCCTGAAAGCAACTGGGGGCTGAAATTCATGGCAGCAGGACTTTTGTTTGGAGCTGCGCTATGAGAGGCCAAATGCAACAAGTCTTGGAGATATTGCCCAGAGTTCAAGTGAAGTGTTTAGACAGCTATGGATCATTAGCCTTACAGTAAATATATACAGCTTATGAAAACTTCCCCCACTATAAAATTAAACTACTGTATTTCAAGTCCATGGTGTACTAACTTTCGCAAAGTGAATACACCCAAGAATCCAGACCGCTTGAAGATGGTCCATCGCAGCCGTATATCAGACGCGTCGCTTGTCTATAAAACCTCGTTTTCTTTTTTCAAGACCACAAACATTAACAGTCTATTCATTTTCTACAACATACTTCCGAAATTCCAGTCAAAGTCCGCCAAAATGAGACCCCAGTCATTCGTTATCCTGGCAGCTTTCCTACTCGCCTTCGCATTTGCTTTCCCTCAAGATGATCAATTCAGCACCTTTCTAACCCTCATAACAGTCGCAGGAGATGGTTCTGGTACTCCACTCGAGACCTTCACATATACTGAGGAAGACCTCATTGTTTCTTCCACAACAACTTCAGAAAATCTCCACCATGCTGGTCCCAGCGAGAGTATCGCCTTGGGAGCTCCTCCAACAAGAACGGCCTCGCAATCGACTACCGATGGATCTTCTTCAATAGACATGGGTGTCACACCCTCGCCAACGTCGTTTTTCACCAGTACAACCGCCATGCCTCCATATATGCAACCCAATCAGACAGCAAATGGCTATGCCAATGCTACAGCCAGCGCTGGAGGTCAAAACAACACGGGGGTGGATTTGAGCAATGGCTCAGGCGGACATGTTTCCGGAGGTGTTCCCATCGGTACAATTATCGGGGGTTCAGGCGGAATATTACTTGTTGTCATCAGCGTGATGGTATATTGTTGCTGCCACCGCAACCGTGGGAGTTCCTACAATTACAAAACTGCTTCAAGCGTTGAAAGCATTCCGCTGGTGACCGCCACCAAAATTACTGCCACCAAAGTGACTGTCCCCACAGAGGCAGATGGACCTGAAGCAGTTCCCCTAGTTTCTCCGTCTGGGAATCAAACTCAATCTCTACCAAAAGCTGAACTTCCGACAAAGTCTACGTCTCAATCTCAATCTCGGGCAAATTCCGCCCAGCCAACAGAGCTTCCAGCTCCAGTAGCAATTCGTCAATCACCTTTGAATTTCTTCGAGCTCACCGAGCTGCCAGCTTCAGCGGCGACTGCCCAACCTCAGGTGAGGTTCGCCGAGCCTACTGAGCTTCTCTTTCCACCTCCGAAGCCTCAGCCGGTTTCACAGCAGACTCCTAGCAGCTGGCAATATCCGCCACCACCAAATCCGTACGGCTATGATCCGTACAATCAAAGCGCCAATATGAACAACTATTTTCCGCCGCAACAGCCATACTACCAACCGCCCCACAACCCTTACCAACATCCGCCTCACAATCCCTACAATCCATAAGCCAAGAGGCTAATTTTGGTAGAGGCATTGCTTCACGCTTCCTGGGAAGAACCGAACGACTGAGAATTAGTTATTTGTGTGGGAGTTTGGATTATGATGGCATTGGAATTGGGTACATATTTTTTTATTTTCTTTATGGGGTTTTCAGAGGTTATAATATATTGGTCTTTTGCTGGGAAGAATTGAGAAGGGGATGTATCACTAGGTGCTTCAGATGGGATTGCAGATTCTTGGAGTGCTTAAAAAGCAGGGTGTAAGAGCGATGGCTTCTTGGAAACTACAATGCTAAGGTGAATATGTAAGGTAAGAACTTAGACAAAAGCGGTCAAGAACCAACGCATAAATTCAATTCACATTCTATAAGCCACACTTTCCAAACAGACCCTTGACAACTTGTTTAATTCTATCCCAACTTTGCTCAACTTGTTTCCTTAACACCACATACAATATACTCGTTACTCTGTACACTTTACAGTTACAGTCCACCATCAATCATCATGGCTCTTCAATTTCTCCTCCTTCTAATGGTATCCATCATCCTCGCTCACGCAGCCGTCGTTCCCCAGGAACTCGATGCCAACCTGCAGACAACCACACTCCAGGAACCCATCGCCACCACTTTATTGATCGCCCGACAAACTTCCTGGCCAGAATCAGACTGGGCCGTCAAGCCTTCGACATTCACCGTCGCCAACCCCTACGACCCAACAACCGCTGCTACCCCTGTTCTTACTCCTACTTCGAACGCAGCCGTGGTCACTACATCTGCTGCCACAGCTGCTCCTGCTGCCACGATGACAGATGCAGCGGGACCGAACCTGGGCCATGCGATTCACCGTGCCGTCACAAGCGTTCCGTGGTGGGGATATGCGCTGGGTGCTATCGGCGCCGTATTCATCATCGCAATGGTGATCCTCTGTATCTGCTGCCGCAACCGTAATGGTGGTGGTGAGGGAAACAAAGGTGCCTATGAGCCTGCTCCTGATGGCGAACCTGCAGGACCTGCATAGATGGCATAGTAATCATGTATCAATTACGATATTCACATACGCTATACAACATCTGGATTTCGAGTCTACGCATCTTTTTCATCAATGAAAAATCTGCTAGATGGGTGTGTGCAATCTACTACGCACGTCTAGTAAACACTACTACCTCATTCACCGGTCGAGGGGTCGATGGGCGCGTCAACTGGCTAGGGGTTTGGGTCTACCAACGGTTGCATGTACGAGAGGCCTTAGATGGATATATCATTAGAATTCGGTGTTTCTCTCTTATTTCCTTTTCTACGCTGCATTTTTGCTAGCTGCCGGTCATTTGTTTTAGGAGGCGTACGTTGGAAAGTTACTCGTTAGCGAAAGATACTTTGGGGGGCTGAGGATGTTAGACAAAAGGCTGTGACTGGTTTGACTTTGATAAACACGTGGGGTATCTTGGGCTTTAGCAGTGATATCTCTCATCAAGCATAACTTGGATACTTAATCAAAATACCATTCACAGCCTATATCTACTGATATATTGGTGATTCTATCCCTACATCCGTCACATCGACATCATTGGAAGGCTGTAGAATATTCATTTCTTAAATGATATTACATACAATCGATGATCTATATCACATAAAAAGAACTCAATGCTAAAAGCACGACACAAGATGCATGCTCCTCTGCCTTCCTCCCATCCCCTTTTCTAGGCGATGACGCCCAATGTTAGCAGATCCAAACACTCAACTACAGCCACCAAAATTCTTCTTCGTCCAAAATACATTGCCATCAGTGTCCTCAGTTCCCGGACCTACATCGAGAGTCCAAGATCCATGCGGGTTCGTATAAAGAATAGTCTGGCGATTCCAACTCGCGTAAGCTGAATAACCTGGCTTGCAGTTGAAAACGTAAGCTTTATCATCGTCGTTTGGCCCATCTTGAAAATCTACGCGGGCATGGCAAGAGCGATTGGCATATAGCGTATGGGGGGGTTCAGGATCAGGGCCGCCGTCGAGGCTGTAAAAATAAAAGTCAGCATTGTCCATCTCGGATGTATCATTAGATAACTAGGTTTATAGTGTCACTAGAGTACATGAGAGGAACCGTATTGCGAAGGTATCAGATAGACATTTTAAAAACGAGGATATCTTACATGTCTGCAGTGTAACCTCCGGAATTGGCAGGAGATGAAGCAGTGTACCAAACGCATGCTTGTGATTGCAGGGCGAGCAACAAAAAGATGGCAGATGTGACGAGCTTTGTATTGGTCACCATCGTGGGCGGCGATCTGGATAAAAGTCGAAAGGTCTTAAGAGCTGAAAGAATATCTTAAATAATTTCAAATTTACCACGATGATGATTGAAAGAAGATGCGAGATCTGAGTCTTGTTTTGAGGTTGATGCTAACAAAAACGCTTTTCGAGGGGAGTTTCAACGAACTTATATAAAATTACAGAATGCTGAAAGAACCATGCAACTCAATGAGAAGCTTGCACAAATGGCGCTAATCGGGTCTACAAAGTACTACGAGATATACCAAGAGCGAGGCAATGCAAAACAATATTGAGCCACAAAGATCAAAGATCAACCCAAGAAAGGTAGAAGCTCGACCGAAGGTGCAAAAATAGACACAAACCCCCGACTCGGGGGGCCCGAGTCAGCCCTGTATCTAAACGCATGCCCAATTTCGAAGATTCAATCCTTTGAGAAGTAATAGCGAGCGAAGAAGGAAGGGCCGACCATTACGACTATATTATTATTGCCATAAAAGCTTCATATCTCGTACTCATTTGTTAGTTCCCAGCTCCTATTACAACTCGTACTCATCCAGCCAATCATGCGACACCTAGCCCCGGATTTCTTTCCATGGCCTAAAATTAGGTATCTCGCCTATCTCACCATAGGATTCCTTAGCTTGGCAGATCGTCTAACTAAGAGCCATTGCGAATGCCTCGTTGGCGGACTTTATGGATAACCGCACTACGTTTCAGCCCCGCTTACCACCTCCGTGAATAGTCTCATATTTCCCACAAGCGCTAGTTACAGAAATGATGGCAAGAAGGTCTCGTTCAAGTGATTGGGTTTTTGTCCCGAGCCTCCCTCATACCAGGTCTGGGGCTTAAGAATTGTTCTGCTTAAGCTCCTAGAAGGATTCAATTTAGTTGCTCTCAATTTAATATACCCCGTAAGGTGTGGCAAAAAAAGAATAACACGCCAGATAAGTACTTTAGGGCGGAGAGAACCTCCTGCTATTTTCATCCAAGTAGGATGGACGAAGGATGAACGAGATTTAATCGTTGAACTTTACGACAAATGAAACGAGGCTATTCACATATTGCCATATTGCAGACTATAACTATCTAGAATGAAACCTCATGTTTTGAGCAAAAGTCAGCAATCATACCAGCATACCTACTCACTCCAAAAGAAAGAATCAATCCTCGCGATTCAACCTCTGCTCGTTTCAAATCATTTGTTGCTCCGCACATCTACTATTATTCAATATGACTCCATGGCTCCTCCTTATCTCCCTGATCTCAATAGGAGTGTACAGCGCTCCCGCCACCGATCTCTCCAACAGGCAAACCATACCTATCATCAATCCTGGCACAACCCCCCAATCGTGTGCAAGCGACTGGATATATGATATTAAGGATGTCAGCGTTCCTTGGGACGATTTACCCCAACTCACATCCGGAGATCGATGTGTATCACCCTGCGGACAAGGACAGACATACACGCATACCACGTAAGTTGTATTTTTGACATTGCGGACGCAGAACACTCCAATTCTAATATATTGCATAGGTCTGTAACCGAAGGGTGGGACGTTGGCTTCTCCGGAAACCCAGGATCAGACCTCACGAAGATTTTTGGGGCAGCCGTCAGCGCTGGTTACTCCAAGTCCTGGAGCACTTCCGACTCGAAAAGTACAAGCACGAGCGTAGATTGCCCGGGAGTCGGATATACTTGTGGTATGCAAGCTATCGCCAAGATGGTGACGACCAAGGGCATTAAATGGAACAGCCAGTGTGGCACTCCTGAAGCAGGATCCAATCAGATCTTTCGCGTGGATGCACCTGCTATCGTGGATGGAGGAGTTAATACGGCTAGCGATGCTATTGTAACGTTCCAAACCTGTATCTTTGACAGGCCAGACACTGCCA
This sequence comes from Lachnellula subtilissima, assembly GCA_007821545.1. Classification (NCBI taxonomy): domain Eukaryota; kingdom Fungi; phylum Ascomycota; class Leotiomycetes; order Helotiales; family Lachnaceae; genus Lachnellula; species Lachnellula subtilissima. The sequence goes on along the minus strand of QGMJ01000120.1, from coordinate 1,350 downwards.
AACCCGGTGATAATTCTCAATACCCAGACTGTCCTACCGGTGCTGGATCTTAAGAGTGGCATGCAGGGCTGTATGAAGAGATGATACCGTTCAAGTTATTTTCAATGGCGGTAGCAGAAGCATCGGAGTTTAGAAGCTATTGTGTTTTGTGTTTTCAATTGCCGTAGTTTCCAGAATTAGCCGTAAATCATTATAGGGTATCTCCTGTCCACTTTTCAATCTTGAAGTCTTCGAAAAGCCCTCAATAGAGGGGTTCTGAACAGGCTGTGAATAACGCGACTTGAGCTTCGAAAGAGATGGCTTAAATAGAGGCAGTGAATTGAGAATGTTTATCATACAGGTTGCGAAGGATTGATAGCTCTTCACGGAAGCTATGAATTTGGAGCTTCCAGAACCAGACAATAAATAAAGTGCAAAGATATGCAAAAGAAGAATAATGTCGTATGTTGGAGGCTATTTATTACGTTGCCCGAAACAGATTGCAGCTAATAATACCGATATTCACGTAACTTCATGTTCAGTCACTCACTAGACATGGACTAGACCAGACTAAAATACCCATCGAAAAGAGCTAGAGATTTAGGGGAGCAACCGAACTTTTCCCACCTCGCTTCGTTCTTAATATATTGCTGTCACGCCCCTTGCTGTATAAGCAAGCCCAATTCAGGGGCACATTACCCTTCACTTTGTATTGTAAGCGCTTACAACGTTTCTGATCAATTACATAGTCCCTCGCTATGGAATGAGTCTATATACTCATCGTCTGCAGCGCATTTTGACCCAGCTCCACTCAAAATGCCATCTCCACTCTACTATGATACGCGGAGTGGTACTTTGTTAATTATAGAAATGCGGTACGAATGATGGAGACATTGCCAGTTTCGATCTTGGCTGAGATACAAAAGGCACAATTCAGGTCGGTAGTATAGAGTTCAGGTACTGGTTTCTCTCATCGGTATCGCTTCTAGTGGCGGGAGAGGTTATAACTTGCCAGGCAGGCCAGAATTGGTATCATTCGCCAACTCAATCACCTCTTGCTCTGTCTAGAATGTGATAACACTCAATACCGGCCTAAAGTGATTCTCCCTGTAAACCTTGCTCTTGTTTCCTGATTAAGGAAGATAGCAGGTTCGATCCAAAGTTATGCAGCGTTTTATTCAAGGAGATTAAGGAATTTGTTTAGACACTTTTCTCGGTGGGTGCCACTGCTGGTGCTCCACGGTCGAATCTTGAACGCAGCTGTAGCAGCAGCCTATATCTATTAATAAACTTGGTCGTTCTATCCCTAAATGCATTCCATACACAACCTCATTCTCGCGCACTGTAACGAGGTGTATATATACATCACCA